>JZKD02S0910739.1:0-13971 GCA_000966675.3 Picea glauca
TCTTCACATAGACTGAGATAGTCTTTTGGAGGTCCAAAAGCTTCCCAATGGGGAGGTGTGATCAGGGGATCAAATTTTGCTCAATTTTCAAAGTGCTCGGAATGAGATGAAAACAATTCCATTGCGTCCGTCTCATCTTCCTGATTCTGGTGGTATATTTACTTTCGCAAATGGAGTCCATATGGAGGAGATATCATGATCTGTCCGCCAAGCCAAACAGGCAAAATTTTTGGATGTTGACTGTACCTGTCCGTACAGTCCGTACAGTCGGTACGGTGATGTGGCAGAACCGTACAGACCGTACAGAGGTGATGTGGCAACTGTTGGTTGGTTGTTCGTTGGTGAATACGGTGATGACACATGTCCATTTTGGGTAAATAATATGAGGACACGTGGCCCAACCTGAGGGCGCCACATGTTGCTCATTCGTTGGTCATTATTTTCATATGTAAAAGTTTATTGGGAGTCTATGGGGTTCGACCCCCAGACCTCCCCTCTTGGTAAATACTTTATATCACTCTGCTAGCCAACATACTTCCACTTGTCCCTTCTTAGGAAGGCGGGCCACATTATATTTGAAGTTACATATTGTTTTATACGAAAAAGGGCACGGGCCGGGGCTTAAACTCCGACCCATGGTTCCATTATATAACCATACGACTATTGCATAATTTTTGGCGCGCGCGCATTTGCGTTACATTGCATTGCAATTATATTGCAATGTATTGCAATATTGCAATGTATATATATGACCGTGTGTTGTGTATTGGCGTGGTTTGAACCCATGACTCGTGTGTTAAAGTATTGGCACGGGCCCCAAACGGAGGTTACATGATTTTTAAACCAACTTAACCACTTTTAACAAAGCGCGCGGTCACATGCGCCATGTGCCCAAATGTCGAGGCGGTTAGGGGCTGGAGGCACCCTAATCGTCCTACGATTTGTACCGGTGTGCGGTTGCGTATGGGACTAAGTTTTTACACTTAAATAAGCGTGTGAGCCAGGTTTGAAGAACAAGGGTGCGATTTGTAGAACCAGAGACAACAAAGTTGAAGAGGGAGACTTCAAGGAGGCTAACTTCTTCATTTTTCAACCGATTGAGGTGCCAAAAGAGCCCAGACAGGGGTTTTGGGATGCTGGGAAGCCATTGGAGCAGTCGGTTTGTTATTTTGAGCATTGTAAGGCATGCTTTTGAGCACTTTGAGCAATTTAATAATAATGATCCATTGGAAGCTTGACCAGGATATGTATCCCGGAGAGGGGTGAACTCCTTTATCAAGTTGTTGTGTTTATGTGCTGATGTTCATTGTTTATGCTGCTGTCTATGTGTATTTCGCATAAGTAAATCCTTAATTTGTGTTGCAAATTGATCATGTTGCTTTAAACACATAACATTTCACTTGCAATATTTATTCAAGTTTTTCAAGTCTTCTTCATTTTTAGATCACTTACATATGAAAACTATCTTCCTTTATGTTTTCCTCCTTTGAATGGTTGAAAGCAAATCATGAGAGGATAGAAGAAACAGGGAAGTCTGACTGCATTCACAGTGGCACTATTTTTGTTATCAGTAATGAAGACCAACAACACCCACATGTATTAGATGATCATGTAGCCGATTACTTGGAAGAATATTCCAATTCGGGTTTACAAACTGTGCTTAACCATCGAATCAAAAAGGAAGAAGAAACTGATCGAGAAATTGTTGTTAAAGGTTATTTTCCTTCTCTTGAAACTAACATAGATATTCAACAATATTTTCAGCAAGACGAAGTGTTTCAAAGTTGTCTTTCTTCCCTCGAAAATGACATGGTTGTCTTATTTCTAAGAGGCCTCGACATGGATGAAAATTCTGAAACTGCATCTATAGAGACTCTAAGCAACGAAAAAATACTTGTAAAGGAATTTTTGTCTTCTGTCTTGGCTCCTGAAAATGAAACATCCTTTCATATGATTCATAACTCCAAGACACATTATATATAAAGGGTTTACAATCAGAAGCTACAAATAATAGTGGGTTGCAAGATTAAGGATAAAGAAAGTAACAAATCAATGTCTATATCAAATATAAATCTTTTTACATCAGACGATGTTTTCCCGCCATGGTTACCTTATGACTCAAAAAGTTCTTACTACCAGACATCTTGATAAATCTGTCAGTTTCTCAACATAAATAAACAAATTGAATCACCTGAAAACAAAAATGCAGCGGAAGGAGTGAAGCACGATAGTTGTTTTGTGCATATTTTAGAAGATCCATTTGCAGTCTTATTAGAGGAAGTAAACAATCTAAGTGTCCTTGATTTTTTGAGACTTGAATTTATGAATGGAATTTTGAATGAATCAACAGAAAATATTTGGAGAAAACAAGTGCAAAGAAAACAAACAGTGGATAGAATGTTGTCATGGTTGCATTGGAATTATGATTTCACTTGATTGACAGTCCTTTTCAATAGTCAGGGTAGGTAGGAGTGTGCAAATAAGCTTGTTGGTCAAGCATTGCTTAAAATTTTTAGAAATATGTATAGTTAGATCCTAGCAATATTTTTTCAGTATCCAGTTGAGAACAACCCGGTTTTAAAATTTTGACGTTCAGTCTCCAAGACGTAACCGGATACATGCACATGTTTTGAAAACAACCCAACGAAAAAGGCATCGGGTCTGCATTTCTTTTCTACCTCACAAGGAGGATAGCATAACCAGTTAGAGCTTATGTTATCACCATAACAATTATACATGAAATTTGAGTTTCAGATTTAGTGATGTAGAGACATGGCGCAATTTGGAGGTCCAAGTCATATGTGGTGGCATGCGGACAAATATAGTGCAGGCACGAGAGGTAGGACTCGACAGACCATCGATCTTGAAGCAACCTAGATCAATGAATAAGGCACATATCAGAGAATGAAGCAGTGTGGAAGATAACTATTCGAAGGTGGGCCAGGGAAAACTACCATGGTTTCATCCATGGACATGTGGCACCCTCAAAGGTACATCGGGGCGAAAAGTGGTCTGCCTAAAACTGTTTTCCCAAAATCCATGATGTCACATGTTCTAATACGTTAAATCAACAGTTATTGTGGGGGAGGGTGATAGCTAGTCAAATCACCTCACTTCACGTCCATGCAATGCCAAGTGAACACCCCCAGATAACTAACTTAAAGGATCATCATTTGAAATAGATTGGTAAAGCATGAAAAACCAATGTACCTGCAAGTAATCCTGTCAGTAATTCATGATTAGAACTCGATGACTACCGATCTTCAAAATATGGGTGGCCTTATTCTCTTCCATGTAATTATCTTCTCATTCATAAGTAGAGTAATCTCAAACTGGGCCAACTTCTAGACTTCTGTAGAGTAATCCCAACTGAGCTTGCCATGCTTGTTTCTCCTCCTGCACAATCTTTACCTCTTCTTGAAAAATTTTCATCTCCTATGTGGCCCTCAATATTAGGGATATGTCTATGGTCTTCTGCCTCTTCTTCAATTACTGAACCGTAATGTTCAAATTTTCCTCTTTCTGTTCCAACTACTAGATCTTCTCATCCTCTTCCATGCTTGTCCAAATATGTGCAGTCCTGTCATACAGTTCTTCCACTTATTTAACCTCCTATGCTATAGTCTCTACGTGCATAGTAGCCTCCCTCTCTCTATGCTCCTGTACTTCTAGAGGTGTTATCAGAGTTGATTTCTCTGTTAATTCCATTATATCTTGTTTCTACTTCTCCATTGTCTATGCGATCCTCTGTGTATTCTCTTATTCTATAACCTCTTGTGCCTCCATGCAGTTTGGGATGATATTGTATACTTCTGCAAGCTGCTTCTATAAGTTATCTGCATACTTCTCCTCCTCCTTTTTCAGTGTGATCTGCTCACATGTCACTTGAAAAATATCCTTCACCTCAAAGTCGAGTGCTAGGTTGGTGGCATCCTCCCTAGATCTAGAATGTAATTTGTCCATTATACTCGCTTGTAGTCCATATAATTCTTTCATGGGTATTTTCTCCAGAACCAACTCTAGATTTTGCACATCCTTCATTGGTCTCTGTGTTGTGTTTTCATTCGCCTCCAAAATCTTTGGTGTGACCTTAAAAGTATCACTGCGCATGAACATTGTCTACACTGTCTCTCCTTCTTCTCTCTGTGTTGATGCTTCCTGTGTTTTTTATTTCTGCTGCATCACTGGATGATGCGTTGTATTTAGTTGCATTCTCTGTAGGATGTCATGTACTTCTACTAATTTCTCCATAATTTCTTTTCTTTGTGCCTTTGCTGCATGTACTGCATCCTCCCCTCTATCTTGGACTTTTTCTACAACAAACTCTGCATCATCCCATGTATTAGTGATGGTTGGAGGATTCTTGTGATACTTCATCTTTTTCCTTATTTATGTCTCATGTGTTCCAGTCCTCTTCTTCGTTGGGGTTGAGGCCTATGCCTTAGTTTTCGTCTTTTTTACTCCTCATTTGTACTTCCTTTGGACGATATCTATCTCCCTTCTTTCCATCCCCTTTTACTTATGTCCTTGACAAAATCTCTTCCTTTATTAGCTTATTTCTTGTTGCTCTACTTCCTGAGGCTTGACCGCGCTCTGCAACCTTCCTTGTATTATCTGTTTGACTTATTCTCTTATTTGATGTTCCTTCTTCTGCTTGACCGTTAGGATTTTTTCCTTTCTTCTGTGTTGTCGGAACCTTCCATTTCACAGGAGAATATTTCACGATCTAGTCTACTTCTTCATGTGATGTACAATACCTCATTTCTGACCACTTATTCTTTGGGTCCCTTCTGGCCTGAATCCACAAATGGTGTCTTGAAGCCTTGAAATTAAAAATCTCTTCATTTTCTTGAACCATTTAAATTGGGATCCTCCATACATTGGTTGTCTTCTACTACATACATTCCAAGAACATGGAAAATATTGCATTGTTCTCCTACTGTTTCTTAGGGTCCTTTGCCTCCAACAAAGTTTCATAGTGCGTTGCACAACATTTCCTTTTTCTATCCATAAAGGATGAAAATTTGGGCTCCTGCCAGCCCACCAACACTATCAGTATTAGAAACCAAGAGTAATGGAATTATGTTCCATTATACTGTGCATCTCTGCAATCTATCAAAAATTGGTTCAACAAATATGGTGCCCAGTTGAACACTACACCCTTTGCACACTGCGCAACTATTACTATAACTCATGTTGGGGATTCTTCCTTTTTGAACTTCCTCAAAAGTTTGCAAACCATAATATTTGTTGAAATTTTTTTCATAGGGTCATTGATCTCCTTTATTATTATACCCCTAGTTCTCATGCCTGTTCTGAACTTCCCTGGCTTTATTGTCCAAATAGTCTTCTAGATTTACATCATTGGTGGGAAACCCTGTGTAATACCCCAAGGCCGAGCCCCTATGAAATGTAGTGATGTTTGTAGGCTGGTGATCCAAGTAATTATAAGTTGGTAGGATTATGTGTTTATTAGGCCGAAGAGCCTAGATGATAAGGCCAGTGGGCCTGATTTTTGTATATGTAATTATGGAAATTATTAATAATATACATCATTGCGTGTAGACTGACCACGAAGAAAGAGCTATGGGGGACTAAGCTCCACTGGGTAGGGAAAGGAATGAGGATGATAGAATAGGAAAGAGGGGCTAATCTTGAGGGCTTAACCCAAGAGAATATTATAATGTATTCCTGAAAAGTACTAAAGTTGGGAAAATGAACCCAGTTATCCTAAGTTCCTTTAAGGAGGGGAACAAACTCCAAGTGGAGAGGAGCGTGCTCCTGGAGAGAAAAGTGTCGCCCATGTAGCATGCAGATTTATGTGGGAATATACAACTTTGTTGGGGGTTCATGAACCATTCTGACCACCTTCCTGAGGATTTCTCTCTCACCATTGCAGCTCTCTCACGATTCTGCAAGCTAACCATTCTCACCATTTTCCTTGCTCGCTCTCAAAATTCTAACCAGTTTTTCCATTTAGTTTTCCACGAGTTCATCCTTAGCATGCCAATCATCCCTTGTGTGGTTCACACACACATTGAATAAGTACGTAGCCATAGTCATTTTCGCCTTTGTGAACCTCTATAAATTGTTGATTCGTCCCCTTTCCTTACCCGATTTTTGGTGGTTGTGGATTGAAGAGGCGAGTTGTTAGGGACCTAACCCGTCACGTAGGTAGAATAATATATTATGATGTAATAAAGGTCAATATTAATAAGGCCTAGAAATAAGGAAGAATAAGTCCAATGTAAGAAGACCTAATAGAATCTTCCGCTTCTAGAAGGATCTTCCTCAAGATGGTTCTTTTGATAGACATATTTAGTATAAATGGGAGTCGAGGGTATGAAAACTTTTTTCTTGGATATTATTGTAATATAGATCTTCTCTGCTGGAGGTTTCCTCCTAGAAGAGGCAAGTGAACATTTCTCTCAGTAATCAAAGTTCTCTTTCTGGTGTTATTCTGGTACATTTTGGTATTATTGTGGTGTTGTTCTAGATATATTGTTGTCCATCTGCCATTTCTAGCTATTTGTTTCTATTTTGCATACTTTTTTGTATCTGGAATATTACACAAGTTGTCAAGCCCGTGGTTGAAGAAACAGGTTGTCAGGCCTATGAGAAAATTTCTCCAGGTGAGAGATTTGCTGGGAAGTGATTTCTCATGGAGGGAGTCCAGTACCAGCTACAGATCTTTGAGAATTCCTAATCCAGCCTGTTGTTGAAGCCCTGGAAGGAAAGTGGAGCAACCAATGGAATGTGGAAAAATGAAGGTGCATATTCTCGGGGTGGGATTTGAATGTGGGGAATGAGAGTCCGTGAGCAATGGGCATAAGTAGGTTCCTTAGAGAGAATCCTTCCAGTTCCATAGTGCAGCTTCCCATAGCCTCAGCCTAGGTGGAGGATTCCTTTTCCCTGGGTGGAGTTTAGTCCCAGCTCGGGAGTGACCCACTACTGAGTGTGATGAGCAACGTGGTATAAGGATGGGAGGTTCGTGGAAGGTCTGCACACAGTTTGTGGTAACTTATTAAAATATAAGTACCAAATCTATGTTCTCAGTATGATGTGTATTTTGTACATGTGTTATAATGTTATCAAAATTGTTCGTCTTTATTGCATGTATGTGTTATTGTCACTTCCACATGAAATTTGTATGAAAAAAATGTTTTGTTGGTTTAAAATATCATTATAAATATATATATGTAAATCAGAGCATTATTTGGAGTAGCATGGCCTAGCCTGGGAGGTTGGGGAAGTTACAAATTGGTATCAGAGAAAATAAAAAAAAAATATACAATGGCTTAGGTAGGGTTACCTGACAGGGGCTGGTGGTCAGGGACGTTACAAAATGGTATCAGAGCCATGGTTTCAACATTGATTCTGGATGGGCCATGAAAGTGAAAGTTGAAGAGAAGGTTTCAGAAAGAAATTGTTGTCAAAATGGACAAAATTGAAGTTTAGAGCTCAGTTTTTGACATTGAGCCTGAATTAGCCCATACAAGTGGTTATGGAATCAAAATCTGAGACCAAATTGTTGTTGAGAAGGACAAAATTTGAATTTCAGATCATTCCAGAGTGCCAAGAGAACACCTTGGTCGTGTTTGAAAGATCAAGAGGAATAGCAGTCCAAGAAAGATATCAGAGAAAAGAGATTGTAGTAACTGTGGGTTTGGAACCGTAAGTTTTGAAGTTGGGCCATGGGATATGTTCGAGAGAAGGAGGATCCTTCACAACCGTCAGATATGGAAAAAGGTTCATGAGGATTAACCCCTAATTACTTCAGACTTCGTGACTTCGATGAAGTTTATGTGTGATAGAGAAGAAAGGGTCAAAGCCAAAAGTTCTGAAGTCCCGAAGAGAATTTACACCGTATATCTGGAGGCAAGGAGTGTTTATCGTTGGATTTGACCAAGGATGGATCGAAACTGTAGGGATAAGACAAGAGTGGAAGGTAAGAAAGTTTGGGAGTTTGGTGTGCGGGAGAAATGGGGTATGCTAAGGTGAAATCTCCCGAAGCCCAAAGTCCCAAAGTGACGTGGCCTGCTTACGTCACAAGGGATGACGTGGAAACATGGGATGTGTACCACATGTCAGTGAGTTAAGAACCTTTGTAATATATAAATGTAGTTAGAACGTGACATATGTCACCTACCTGATTCAACCACGTGTCAAATTTGTGTGTCCTTCCATGTGGCGCTCCTGTTGGTGGCACAAGGTAGTTAAACTTGGTGAAGAAGTTAGCTAGATCGAAGTCGGGAGGAATTGCGGAGATCAAGATCTATCAAGATATATTAACTTTGATCAAGATCTATCAAGATCGATGGTCAGGAGGAATTGCAGAGATCGAAGTTGTGTGACAGATAATTCTACAGGGCGGTCCCACAATCCAAACCACGGTTTCCCAGAAGGGGTACATGTCAACCTGTGGACAATTGTGGAACAATCAACGGGTTACTACAAAACCACTGACCCATGTCCCCGTAATTTTCAAAGTATAAAGTTTGATGTGATGTTTTCAATATTTATTAGTTCAAGCATGGAAAACGTGGGCCCTAGTGGATGCGTGGCACCAGATCTTGAAGTCCGAAGAATTGACACTCTGAAAGAAATGGCTTGTGATGGAATGGGAAGAAGAAACCACCGAAGTTACCTAACACTGAAGTAAAGTGGCTCAATGATGTCACTAGGGTGACATGGAAATATTCAAAGATTCACGGTTCAGGAGTTTTGGGGTGTGCATATGTGAAATCCGTCGAAGCTCGAAGCTCCAAAGTCTTGGATCCTTGAAACCCCAAAGTGTAGAGTTTCGTAGTAAATATCAACCGTCAGATGCTACGAAGTCGTGGACCATTGATCCACCCCACTTTGCGAGTTCGCCAATTCGACACTCCGGGATATTTGTTGTGATGTGATTTGGAAACCACCAAAGTTGGAGTCCCTGAATCTTCTATCCACCGTATATTTGTACAAGAAATGTGAACCATAGATCCACCATTCTTGGCGCGTTTGATAGTTCATTATTTTGTAATGTTTGTGACACATGGAAAAGGGAAACCCTTTGAAGCCCCGAAGCTTGAATTTTCAAGGCTCGAGATAAGTGCCCAAATCATTAGTGTTGGGTCACAGTCGTGGTCACATGCAAACCAAGGGATGAAGAAAAAGGGGCTAGTGCTTACAATTTGTTGCATAACAGAATTGGGATTAGGGATAGAATCTTGAGGGGTTCTTGACAAACCAAGACCCACAATAAATGGAATATGATATTGTTTTTATTGAATTAGATTGGTTTATTCTGGAAAATTATTAAAGTCTGATAGCCTTACAAAACTCAGTTGAATGTACATTTTGCAATGTTAACAATTGTAAGAACCGAACCAAATTGTTGCATAGTGCAGAGAAATGGGGGAGGCATAGGGTGATTGTAGTTTGGAAAATGAAGTTAGAGGAATGGATGTCCATTTGGGAGTTGAAGGATCAAAATTCAATGGGCATGGAGAAGAGATAGATAAAGAAGGGAACATGATGAAAATCATTAAAAAGTTGCAGAAAGATGTCCAAACTCACCGAGTAGTTAACAAAAAGATCATGAAAGATAGGGAGAAAAAAGGAGAATTCAACATAAAGTTGATGCAGACCCTGTAAAGAATAGAAAATAAATTGGATAAGGATAGTGGCTCACACAAATCAAGAAGTCACAGAAGAACAAAAAGTGATAGAAGACATCACCACTACTCCCCGAAGCATTCCAATAAGAGAGAACACAAAAACTCAATTCCATCCCCTATTAGGAAGCATAAGAGGTCTGGGGTGGATGAGCTACGAGGAGAAATGAACAAAATCAAACCTCCTACGTTTGATGGGGATCAAAAGAAGGATGGAGATGAAGAGACATGGATGTTGGGCATGAGAAATTATTTTCAATTGCATAATTATTCTTCTCATGCAAAAGGAAGAATTTCCATCTATCAACTCAAAGGAAAGACATTCATGTGGTGGGATCAACTTGTGAAGGGGAAACACATTAAAGAAAAAAATGTTACTTGGAAGGATTTCAAGAGGTAGTTTGAGAAGAAATACATGACCAAGAGGTATTATGACAGAACTATGAAAGGGTTCTTTGAACTTAAACTGGGAAACATTGCTATTGATGAATATGAAAGGATATTATTAGAGATATTTTTTGTTCCCGAGATTACACTTAAGGATCAAAAGGGTAATGTCAAGGAATCATAAATATAAAGGAAAGTTTTGAAAGGTTCTTTTTATTTTGTTAGTTATATAAGAATTAATCCTTAAATAAAAATAAAGACAGAATGGGACAAAGGTCATAATTTGTCATCTGAGTCAATTTATAAAATCAAATGATGTGAGGGAAACTTACAAAACTGTTGAAAAAAATGAGGCATCAATGCAATATGAATCTTAACTTGTTCACAGTAGAAGAAATTTAAGGAATGCACCCTTGAAAGGATATGAGATATAGTAATCCAAGTAGCTCACAGGTCTTTTATTTACTTATAGAAAATATAGAGGAAAAACTGCTTTCTTATCAAACAATCGAGAAAATGTGACAACAATAGTAGTGGTACTAAATTGCAATCACTCACTTATCAAGGGATAACATAAGGAAAAATAGAAATATGGAATACAAGAGGAAAATATAACTCAAACTACACAAAAATTGGAATCCTTGTCTGTACTTGTATTAATTCTCAGAAAAGGAGAGTTCTCTCTATTACATTTGGAAAGAAGCAGCCTGTGTTAAGTCTTCAAACTATGCATTTTTGCTGGGATGATTCCAACTTCTCGTGCACCTCCAATGCCTGGGCTTGGAAAATCGCCATATCCATTTTTGTGTTCTCAGGAAAGTTTACTTTAGACTGCAGTTGTTTAACCAACTCTTCTTGTTTAATGGCCAGTTCTCCACTTGCCTGTGAATTTGTATTCATTTCATAAAGAATGATTTTGAGTTGTTGGATTTCCTGTCTATCACGGGCTCTAATCTTCTCAAAACCTTTATTCATTTCAGTTGTTTAACCAACTCTTCTTGTTTAATGGCCAGTTCTCTACTTGCCTGTGAATTTGTATTCATTTCATCAAGACTGATCTTGAGTTGTTGGATTTCCTGTCTGTCACGGGCTCTAATCTTCTCAAAACCTTTATTCATCTCATTTCTCACACTCTATTCCATAGTCTTTAATTGGTTTTGCAACGGTTTCACCAACAGATCCTTCTTCTTTAGTTGTACTTCTAGACTCCCAACTGAACATTGATTTGCTGTGGAAAAATCTCCCAATGTGACTACCACTTCCATAGAAAATTCTGCCTCTTCTAAGGCTTGACCATCATATAGCACTCTGTGTCTCTTTACAGTTGAACCCTCCTTTTGGTGCATTTCTCTTTTTACCACAACCCTCCTCTTGTTTTTGTATAAGAAGTTGGAAGGGGGCATTTTTTCAACTGAAATAGGAGTGAGATCCTCTATAAAAATGACTTCAGCATTCAGGTTCCCCCCACTAGACTGTAAAGGTGTGACCAATTTGATAGGGATGCCTATCTCAGTGGATGGTTGTTGCCCTTTGCTATGTTTCTAGCTACTTTTTTTGGTGTGGACAGTGATTTCTCTTCATCCTTTTTTATCAAAGCTTCGGCTTGAGCTTTAGTTTGATCATCTGGTGGATTTGATGATGCAGTGTTTTTTTTTTGTGTCATAACCTCTGTTTTCTCGAAATTTTCCTGAATGTCTCATCCACTGCAACTTCTTGTTTCTAATTTCTGGGTCGTAACTTCCTATGTGGTTGGATATTTTGGGGCTCCTCCCTGTAAGACTTTAGGAAGACTATTTCTTCAGTGTCTTTGAAAACTATAGAATTCAAATAATTCTTATGGAGCCAGATTTCAGAATCAGATCAACACTTCCTGATAAGATCTTGTTCCTCGAAATATCTCATCCTGTGGGGAGTCTTCATGCTCGTATATTTTCATATTGTAATGAGCCATGTGATTTCTCACAATATTATTTGGATTGTGTTTCTTGAATTCAATATTAACAAGATTAATTATTTCTAGGGCCATGACCTCTGCCTTTCAGTGCCCGAAATCTAACAGCGATAACACACCAATTTGAAAAGGAAAGGAGAGCCATACTTTTTTATGTGCTTCCTTTAGTTCTTTACTAATTCCTCCTAGCACAGTTTGATGTGCCACCTCTCTGCACACCAATCAATTTGGTAGAAAATTGGTTAAGGCATGCAGAGGGACGAAACATCAAAAAACCCTGATATAAGAGAAATATTCTTCAATGTACCAATCTACTATTGTTCCCAGGTTGGTCACTATCCTTTCGGAAATCCCGGGAGGTGGGCACCCATATATATCAATATGCATCGACACCACCACATAGTTACAGATTGCATAGAAGAAATATTTTTCTTTATCCTCCCACATCTTGGAGTGATAGAAATGTATTGGTTCAGCATTGGTCGGAGTCCATCTCCATCCCATCAAAGGAAATGGCATCATGAAACAAACGACATCCATAATATAAGAAATGTAAAATGGGGCAGGTTTCCCTTTGGATTTCAATGATCGATATTCTGCGATTTCCCTGACCAAATTGTCTGATAATATTTTGGCCCAATCAAAGGATTACCCCTCTGCTACCGTATGCATGGTTGGAACCCATGGTAATAAGTAATGATTTCCTTCCTGAAAATCCGACATAACATCATGGATACATACATCATGTGAGGCTCTAATGAGGCAACATCATATACGACATGGGTGTTTGATCTAAATTTCTTAGGATGTGAACACCAATCCTTGATCAAGTCAGGTAAGTTATTTCCATATTGAGCACATTCTTTTTTGTGGAATTCCACTAAGAAGGTGGCATTATAAATGTAATTGGGAACTAGGGATAATTTTTACATCACCTGGAAATGCTCTGGTCAGAAGGAACTAACTGCAACCCTTTGCGAATTGCAGATACTCCTGGTTGAGAGGTCAACATTATCCAATGCCCAACAAATCATATCATTATAAGGGATAAGCCTAGGTTGTGTTGCTATTTCATGCAACTCTAATTGAGAAACATGTTTGTATCTCCTAGCTTGGGTTTCAGTCACCTCGTCACTTGAATCATCTGGGCAGTTGATCAATTCATATTGTAGAATATCGAATACTTGCATCTAAGTTTTCACGGTGTTTATGGTTCTGGGAGACATGTTTGAGAAGATGTATGTTTTTAGGTTTGCGCTTTCACTAGACACTTTATCTATTTTCCATGGAGCCATGATATCACGAGTTCAAAACTTTGTTACCTATTACACAAAATGCACAATCTTCTTATCTTTCTCAATCTTGCTTTTCTGTGAAAACGCAAATGAAATTCAAACTTCAATATCCTTTTTCCCTAAATGAGTTGAGTTACAAATACGTTACTGACGATGCATTGACTTTCCTTAATGAAAATATTTAGGCGGTGGTTGGAGATCTTATTTGAAATGATTGGTGTAGATCAATTATTAATTTCATTAATGTCTGGTGGTTTGCGATTTGAAGTTTTGACAAATAACATTTGAATTTACCCGAGCTACGATTCAACGAAAAATCAATCACAAGATAATCCTCATTAATGCATTAGATAAGCACATTTATCATTAAGTGTTTCTTTGGATTTTTGGACCTCAGGATTTTGGTAGTTGCTTGATCTAGGATCCCCAAAACGCAAAATCGTGAAGTGATTAATTAATTTTAATGATATTTTATCCAGTAAATAATCGTTCTTATCTTCAAGTATTTCAGGGTTTCGTGCTTCATGATATTTGAGTGTAGTGGATGGAAAATATTCGAACTTTGAAAGTGAGAAATTACTTAATTAAGTATTAATCGAGATTAACTTGTTTAAAATGAGTTTAGATTTTTGTTATCTATGTGCTTCAGGTGTCGGCAAAACAACTTTATGGATGTTTC
>JZKD02S0910772.1:9316-48317 GCA_000966675.3 Picea glauca
ATTGTTTATGCAAACCATATTCTTGGCACCAAGACAGTGCGTAAATGGATTATATAATTGTCACATGAATCAAGTGTCAACAATGTTCAAAGGAGCCAAAAAACTTCAGTTGTGTAAAACAACTAAGTGGTGTTATAAAATTGGAATAAAGTTGCACACATATGAAGAATGAATCTTGAGTCTTATTAATATTGAATAAAAACCAAAATTGCAATTAAAGAGAAGACTAATTAGAAAACACACCATACAATAAAATGAAAATATAAGGGACCAAAACTAAATAAATTGAACATAGCAATGCTTACTCACACTGAGGGGCCCTTCCCAAGTGGCTAGCACTACTGAGAAATATCATATCAATCCAAGGAGATGCACAGCAGATCAACAACAATCATCTTTTCATTTAATCATGGGACTATGTTTTTACATGGCAACCAACTCCTTGAAGCTTTCTCACAAAAACAAATCTCCCACTTACAAAAACTTCATGAAAACAATGGATCCTTCTCACAACCCTATGAGGCTTATTGATGCATGAAATCCATGGAGGAACGGATGAAACCGAATCCCCAAACTCAGAAAATAATTTTTACAATTTTAGGATAAATCCCAAAAATCTGGGTTTTTCATCAATTTGGGTAGATTCGAGTTAGAGATCGACCCATATATTCTACACCAATTAGAATTTTGGAAAAGTGTCCTCAATTTACTCAATTTTTCACATTCTAGAAAAAGCCCATATTGTAGAAATTCTAGATCTGATACCATATGCACGAAAATCGAGACGCAAGTTGGCAATTTGAGATTTTTGCTAATTTTTGCAGAATCATTCCCCCTGAGATGGAGGTCCACACGTGTGATATGGTTGAATTATAACTCACATGTCCACATGTAAACATCGTTCTAGACAAAACCCATGTCCCTGATTTTCTTCTAGAAGCATTTCAAATTTTTGAACTATTTCTAGTACCGGACGATTATTGATGTTGGTACCGGACGAGCGACGAGCTGAGTATTAGATGACATGGAGTGTGGGTACTGGATGACATAGATTTTGGGTACTATATGACTGTGCAGGTATCGGTTGACTGTAGAACCTTCTAGTACCGGATGACTTGGAGTATCGAATGATCTCTAGTGCAGGTATCGGATGACTTCCAGTGCGAGAACATATTTTTCAGACATAGAAACATAGGATTAAGCCATCATCAGAAAAACTATTGTATAATCATCCTTTTAATCACTAAAAATATGGAAAATTATGTAACCACATAGGATGAATAACAAGAGATAATGGAGATTTATGGTGTAATTAGGGATATATTATGGACAAAATGTAGGGAGAAGGTGTAATGATGAGTGTATTTGTATGGCGGAAAATATGACAAAAATGGAGCCCAAAAATCTATTATAGGCAACTTGTTGTACATCACAGCCTCCAGACCTGACATAATGCAAGTTGTTGGTATTATAGGAAGGTATCAATATGCTCCAAAACATAGTCATTTGTTAGTTGTCAAACATATATTTAAATATCTGAAAGGCACAATGAACTATGGTCTCTAGTATCCAAGTAATCAGAATTTTCAATTAACAGCTCATTCCGATGCAGACTGGGCTAAATGCTTGGATGATAGAAAGAGCAAAAGTGGAGGTGCGTTCTTTTTGGGAGACTCTCTAGTAGCCTGGCTAAGTAAAAAAAAGGTTCCATTTATTTATCTACGACAGAAGCATAGTACATTTCAGCTGCCACTTGTTGTACTCAAGTGTTATGGATGACACAAATCTTGAAGACTTGGAGTTAAAATATGATGAACCAATTCCCATTCACTGTGAATACTAGTGCAATTAATGTATCAAAGAATACCATTTTTCATTCAAAAACAAAAAAAATACTGATAAAGTATCATTTTTTAAGAGATTGGGTAGCTAAAAAAACTGTCCAATTGAGTTATTTTCCATCAATAGAACAAATTGTTTCCATGTTTACTAAACCTCTAGCAAAAGCGTAGTTTGAGTACTTGTGCCAGAAGTTGGGTGTGAGATAATTTTTACAATAAAATGGATTCTTATGTTAGGGGGAGTGTTTCTTCTAAAAAAGGACAGGAACATAGACACGTGAAAAAATTGCATGGCACTGAGACAGATTATGATTTGATTAAGGAGTAGTATTGAAGAAGAGTCTTGCAGATAGGGGGAGTTGTCAGATATCAGAAGAGAGCATACTGACAAGAGAGTCTTCTCCACTTTTCCATTGATGTCAAAGGGGGAGAAAAATTGAGGATGCCTCCAAACAGTTAATATTGTATCATCAAACTTGTTGTACAGACCTGATCTTGAGTGGGTTTCCATCAATGACAAAGGGGGGGATTGTTAGAATAAGTTTTCATTGATGTCAAAGCGATTGTTGATGGTTGTCATTGATAATGAAGAAGAAAAACATAGCAGGAACCAAGAAAAACGCAGAGTTAGAAGGTACATAAAAGAATTTGTTAGTACATAAAATAGTAGCATGTTCAGAAAAGTTCTAACAAGCAGTGCATAAGTTTATTTCATGTTCTAAACATTCATGGTTCACAAATTCTAAATAATCAATGGTTTACAAGCTTATACGTTCATTACATATCCAATGAAATGTCATTATTTCATACTTAATGCAATTTATGCATAAAGTCATTACTATGATATTGGAAGCTATATAAAATTATTGTTATGCTATATCTATTGAAATTCACATGGCACTTTAGGCATAATATAACGGTGAAAGACATATGGTGCTTTGAACAAGTAGTTGGTTGATTTTATTAATTGTTAAAAAGTCGTATGAAGCAATTGATCATTGAATGAGGCATACCCAAAGATCATTAACCAAACAAACGATGATAGATCATTTACTAGACAATTGATAACATAAATTGAATGAGCATTGTCAGAAATTCCATAACGCTAAAAGAAGCGTTGTTTGGTAGGATTGTTTTAGGGTTTGACTATTTTACAAAGAAGCACACAAAAATGGGTGCAAAATCGATTTAGTTACCAAATCATTTCAGTTTTGATAGCTTGCAAAATGATTTTACCAAACCGATTCAGTTGCCAAATCGTTTTTAGGTGTAGTGGTTGCTATAACTAATTGAAAATCGATTCAAATATACATATATATATGGATGCACTGATGTTGTGTGAGGTTTTTTGGAGAGCGAGAAATAGAGATATATGAGAATGCAATAAGCATGTGAAGCAAGAACACCACAAATGAATTAACATATCAATTCATAAACATAGAAGTATTGATGTTGCATTGGAGTATGAACAATATAGACAACCAAGGTGAGGCATCACCAGGATTGGTACAAGTTTGGTACAGGTTGTTACAATATTGATACAGGTTGGTACATGACTGGAACAAGTTGATCTATGTCACTCAGAAAATGATAAACATTTTGATGAAGTTACAGTGTACTAGTCACATTATTTCATGGAAACAGAGTATACATAGTTAATGCACTAATTATGTTATTTATTGTGTAAAGATTTCAAAGAGAGTGTTTTGTTCTCTACTAGATAGTAAAGAGATTGATGATATTGATATTGAACCTCTGAGAATATGATCATCTTGACATTATATGTGAAATTTAAGATGTATGTGCAGATTGGAGAGCTTAACTGTTCATTGGAAATTTGTTACTCATGCAAGTAATTTTCAAACTGACAAATCTGTGATTGAAAGATTGTAATTGATAGGTTGGTTCCTGGACTACAAGGTGGTAGGGTGGTGCTAGAGAATATTAAAGTCTTCATTGTGCAAGTTGGTGCTTGTACACTGGGAGTTGGTACTTCCATCTAGTGGGTGCTAGAAAATCGATTGAGTTGATGCTCAATAATTGTGATGTACAAAAGTTGAAGCCTGCTTGACATCCAAAGAAGAATATGTTTTCTACATTTATGGGTTTCCTCATAAAATCTTATTATTTGTGTATATTGTATGTATAATCGATGTTGTATGTCTGCACATTTTCTATCTATTGATAAGTTATCTCATCAACATAAATTGGACAAAATTTACTAAAATTTGTAATTGTTTAAGCTTGAAAGAAACTTATTCACCCCCCCCCTCTCAGTTTATTTGATTGATTTCAACACTTCCTCTAGCTTATGATTTCCACGCAAATCTGCAGTCACCATATTGTATTGTTCCTTCTTCTCTTTTGACTTTTTCAACATATCCGGGCAATATTTCGTAGCATGCTCGGTACTGTAATAGTACCCATAGAGAGTGTGTTGTTTAGTACAAAATCATGATATGTGGCCCAAATCACCACAATTAAAACAAGTGGGTGGTATTCCTCCACCACCACCATATCCTCCTCTATCAGTGCCTTCGCGATCACCACCTTTCTGTTCTTCCTAGATCTAGAAGGCATCAAAAGTGTGATCCAACATTAGTTTAAGTGATCAAAATTTGTTCACATCATTCCCCATGTATTTGCATAACTCACAAAATAGAGTATGTGTAGTATTTTTATATCTCTACAGTGTTGGGCACCGAGGAAGTATATGTCTCCATTGTCTACAAATATTCCACCACTCGGTCCGAGGTCCAATTGGAAATGGATTCGATGCAAATGTCGATAGGTAGTTCCCCAACATAGGAAATTCATCCCTACGATGACCCTTCGACCCGCACGTGGTAAATCACACATGATCACGCACCACTTTAGCCTTTGTCATATTTTGTAACTACATGGTAATATTTTCAAGCTAAGATTGCAACTATTCCAACCCTGCTAATGTCTCACCACTGCTTGGTTTAGCTTCTAGGTGCATCACAATCTCCACAACCTCTACCTGCATTGTCACCTTCTTCTAGGTGAGTGATACTTTAATATGGGATAGTAGTCCTACAATAAACCACTCCTTGTGTTGAACATCTTGGATATGAAATGTCATCCTATACAATAATATATTGAACTGTTGGTCATAGTCTCATATGATTTATCCAACCTACTTCTTGATCTCTTTGATCTCGGTGATGCACTGTGATCCTGACTTAGGCTTCTGAACTCCCTAAGTAGATATCTCTTAACCTTTGTCAGGGACCTAGTCTATCCCGTCGGTGCAGTCTCCTTGTACTTCACATACCACATCAGAGATTTTTCTTTGAAGGTGGTCTCTAGTTGTGCTATCTTCAATCCTTTGTCCATGATTCTCTTAAAAGACCATATAGATTCACATGTAAACCAATGTTGCTCTGCAACATCTTTACCAAGTCCATGGAACATGAGTATCCTTAGAGTTGTGTCTTGGTGTTTCCATACTCCACCTAGTGCTTTATCCTCTTGAATGACTACTATTTGTTAGGGATATTAATACTGATATCGAAACTCTTCTTTGCAAAGTATTGTTGACTTTGATTTCTTATTCACTCTTCTCTTCTCTTCTTCTTTCTTCTACTCTTTTTTCTTATACTCCTATCTCCACACTTTTTGGTGTTCTTTCTTCTTGGTTGAAAATGCGCAATGGGGGTGGTTCAAAGAGGGGGTTCCTCCATATTGTTTCATCATCTCCAGCGAGGGATCCCAAATATATTTCTACATGTAGGCATGCAAGTCCATTCACAATAGATAAATCCTCTTCCCCTTCTCAAAGAGGCCCATCGCCATATTCTACCATGTTGGCATTGCCACTTTGTGCCTCATCATCCTATGATGTGAATCCATATCTCAACATCCAAGGGGATATAACTTCGTCTTTTCCGACCCTACTATTACTACTCCTAGTATCCTCACTTGAGACCCTACTCCTAATGTCATGTCTCTTCAACGTTCTATCTCCTCCTCTGCTTATCTCTAGAATAACACTCTCTTCTACACATCCTCCTAGTGTGGTCTCATTTCTCTTCATTCTGGGTCTAAACCCTCTTCCTTCACCCCTTGCTATCTTCTTTCCACTCCTCTATTTGGCTTTTCTCTTTATCTCAAATCCTCTTGTGTATATTTCGACTCTTTCTCTCCTTTAGTATTTTGGGTCCATTCTCTCCTCACCTCATATCATCTTTTGGATCCTCTCCAATGGATCCATTTTATCTCTCATTTCCCCCCTTATTTCCATCCCCCCCTCTATGTGATGGGGTCTACTCAGCCATCCTATCAAGCTCCATGTGCACCAATCCCTTTTCTATGAACAACATCTTAATCCATAGGGGAATTTCCTCCAACAATCTCTTTCTGGGACCTTCAACAAACTTTCTTTTAGCCTCGCTAAAAGAATAGTTATATTCAACAATGAACTCAATAATATATCATTTTGTTACTCGATTGAACCAATATCAATTGCTTGAGCCCTCTTATTATCCAAAGATTTCAGTCTATTGACTGTAGTCTGGTCCCATACCATTTTTTCTCAGGATCCCAAAGTAGTGTTGATAAGTTTCTACCTCTTCAACCATTCATATAACAAACAAGGAAACTCAATAAAGAAAATTTCATGCAAATCTGTGTAGATATACCTTTGTTTCTAGTGTTCGACATTGGCTATCATATCCTTGGTCTCTTTTTTTGCAAACTCATCTTCCTTCTTAGATAACTAGTCTTGTATTTCCTCCCAAGATGGATTCCATCTCATTATTTCCCTTCATCATGCAATACAAAACCTTTAGGTCCCGACAACATAACCATTTGTTGGCTTGTGTCTCTCCTATTTCTTGGGGGTTGAAGACCCAGGGTTCGTCAATATTTGACCAACAAAACCCTAAGGCGTCAACATATTCAATGTTTAGTCAAGGACCGAAGAAGGTCTCACCTGAGATGCCATGAAAATCACAAAGGCCATTTAGTATTGTGTCATATGCGAAGGGACAATGCATACAAGGAAGCTGTTGAGGTGTAGATACAATCATTCATTCATTCATATTAAAATGCAAAGTAATAAGCATCAACTATTAAAACATATATACTTTCAACTCAGAAAACATATAGAAGATTGAAGATAGAGAAATAAGACTTTGAATTATCTTAATTAGCTTTAAAAATGCATATAGAAGCATACTCATATCACATATAAATGCGCTCATGCGCTCTGATTCATTCAACAATCATTAAATTTCTCAGTGCTATGTGCTCTCTCTTCATTTCCACACACCTATGACCTTATTGAAAAATTCTTACAAAACTTAGGCCATACTCATGTCAAATTTAGATAAGATTCATACAAAAATCAAATAGAATTCTCTCAAAGCTAATCCAGAACTAAACTAAAAAGCTGGATCTTTCTCCAACTCCTTTGCACACAAATCTGTCTCGATGCTCTACTGACTATTTTGCTCCACTTTTTTGAGTGGTTTCCAAATTCACATGCTCTGCCTATTCACTTGCAACCTCTAAATAATCTTGGAGTGTGTAAATTCTAACTAACTTGATAGCTCATCCATATCTTTGTCCATGATCATTTTGGTTGCTATATTACTCACATGTAAAATATTGTTGACGATACATTTAGATTCATTGCATGCGATCCTCTTGATTCCTTGCATGGAATCTTCCTTTGGTCAATGTTGTTGTTGATCCTTCTTGCACCACTTAGTGTATCGTGGCACACATGCCCAACTATCCCAAAACCTTGGGTGCCAACATCATATTCTCTAGGTTTGTACGTGTCGAATATTCCTTGTCCCTAAGATACTTCTCAATTCTATCCAACCCAAATTTATTTGGTCTTGTGTTTTTTTGTTCATTTCCTCTGTCATCTCTATTCTCACCTTATCCATGCTTTGCTTCATTTCATTTTTTATGTCTGCAGTTATCTAATCTTTGAGATTATTCATTAACTCATGTTTAAGATATTCATTTTTTTATTAATCTCTTTCCTTCACTCTTCTTGGTTTTTATCAATTTTTTCCTCTATCTTTTTATAATTTGGTTTGGATTATCTTTCTAGTTTCTCAATCCTTGAGTCAATGTCAACCATTTTTTGGTTACAAGAGGAGTGTTTTTTGGCTCAATTTTGACTAAGTCAAGTTATTGCTTTCCCCTCTGAATTTCTAAACTAATTCATTGATCGACTTCAATCACATATAATTGTGTAGTAATGTCCTTATTCTTTGTACGACTAATTAATTAATGTTGTTTGTAATTCTGGAAATAAAATATATATGGAGTTTTTGAAACGTCCAACATTTCGAGTGGACACTGCACCCATCATCTTGAAGCAATAAGGAACTATGAAAATATGCATACTATAATTAATTAATTACACAACATGGCATTTATAAACTGAAATGTACAATTATTGTATGGGATGCAATTAATTAATTACATGTTTTCAATTGATTTTACAATACCCAATTAGGTTGTATGGAAACGTAATTAATTGTTTGTAGGTACGACACAAGTAATTTAATTTGAAAAACGTACACTGTACACATAGTGGTGGTATTGTACGACGACAAATTTACTGTGATAAAAATTCAACCTGTTTGATCATATGAATGTACGACCACTAATATAAATTTGGCAGCAACTATATGACAATTAATAGAAATTGTTTTACTGCAACAAAAAACCAAGGTATGAACGATAGTTGCAGAAAATATTGTACGGCGATAGATGGATAAAGATGGTACAGTGATTATTGCACATAATTGCACGATGAATGATGTATAAAATAGTGGGATAGACAAGAAAAAATGGACCTTTCAGGCTCTAATACCAATGGAGCAATTATGCTCACATTTGAACTACTCGATGATGTGAGAATCAATAATATATATATATAAAAGTTGTATAAAATGAATGACTGAATGATATGATTTACATTTGAAAAGGGGCCCGATTATAAATATAGCCTTTGGTGCCTTTTGATGAAAGGTTATGACTTTTTAGTCATAAGTATTCATTATTAATTATTATTAACTTAGGATTTATATATATAATAGAACCATGAATTTCTTGCCAAAAACAAATTGTCGATATGTAGGAATGATGTTGGAGGGATCCATGAATTTCTTGGGATATTTTCCAAGGAATCATTGAGCTCATTTTGTGTTTAAATTAATTATTGTAGCCTAGGATAGGTTAGTAATCATACTAGAAATAGTCATGATAATTTTTCCTTCATTTGATATTGTAATTTGGAATGCATTGAAGCTAATGTGAGATCTTATTTATTATTTTTGTTTTCTTACTATGAAGAACATTTTTTCTTCGAAGGATTCAATGCCTTGCTTGCTTCATTGTAAGGGCTCGCTTTGATGCAAGCAACTAATGGTTGAATCCTCTCTTCCCATAGCTTCTTATACTCCTTGTTATTTGTTTTCCTAATGGTTGTATCTTTCTTACATTATTTTGTTGTATGTTTCTTACTATTTTTAGTTTATTCTGCAACTGCATGTGTTCATGAATTCATGGATTCCCGAGTTTCATGTTCCGTGGATGAAAAATTCATTGTGCATTCATTATGCAGCTACAACTACTTGTGGATTCCTCTTCCAACATGTCACAGTCATGTGGTTGGATGAGGATTCAATGTGTTGGTGTGAACAATACATTGTAGAGTAGATTTCTTGCATCACAACAAGAAAAGAGAACTTCCATTTGAAGAAAGAACATTCCAAGTTGCTCACTATCCTACTCTATTATAGATTGAAGATTCTAGCCTAGTTAATCTACCTAGTTTATTACATTGATAACTCTAATTACTCTTGGTTCAGGTATATCTACCACTTGTCTTAGAAATTTAGTCAAATAATTTATTTTTCAAGTTAAATACTAAATCAAATCTATTATGGATAATTTTTTTATTATCCCCAACCATTACATTCCTTTGATAATTCCATCAACCAATTCCACTTTTTCCAAATCTCATATCTTACTTCATCGACCGAGGATACTCTCAAATTCAATTGAAGTGGGTGGGGGAGATATATTGTCTCATTTGTTTCATGCTTATGAATCTAAGTCTCTATGCTTTCCACAATCAACAAATCCTCCAAAAGATGAGGTAGTGGAATCATTCAAAAGAAAATATCACAACGAAAAATCTTCAAAGGTGAAAGTTGAGGAAAGAGACTGAAAATAGTGCTAGAGAATTGTTGCAGAGTGCTAGAAGCAATAAATATAGTGCTTCAAAATGCTATAAGATTGCAGCATAATGATGAGGATAGTGCTACATAATTCTAAAAACAATGCTGCAAAATGTTGAAGAGTTTTATAACAATGTTGCAAAGTCACAAAAGTAATAAAATCAATGTTGTAGAATGTTGGAATATTGTTGTCAAGTGTCAGAAACACTGAAAATAATGTTGTGGAGTGCTAAAAACACTAAAAATAATGTTAAAGAGTGTTGGAAATGATTAACATAATGTTGTATAGTGATGGAAATGATGAAATAGTGTTGGGTAATGTTGCAGAGTACTTGGAAAAAATAAAAATAGTGTTGCAGAATGATTAAATCAATGTTGCAGAGTTATAAAAATAGTCGGTGCAAAATCCATGCACTACACAGAATGTTCCAAACCTTACATCCTATAGAAAATGTTGTATAATTGACAATATGCAGCAATACAATGGAGAAATATGTATTGATAAGTTTCTCATCCAAGGCTAAAGATATTGTTGTGGCCACAACCACCGCCCTTTACTTTTTCTTTTATAAGAAAAATGAAAGCCCCCTCCTACTAAGATTTGAACTCTAATGCCTAATCATCCACTACTTGAGCCTAATGATTATTCTTTACCTACCTTGAGAGAGTTGGGGGTTTGATATTTATTGATGATCATCTTTGATGGAGGTTTGTTAATCATTTCTATCTTATGATTTCAAATGTATTCATAATTATTTTTGACTTATGATTCTTTGTTGATATTTGTATGATGAAATTGAAAAGTTATCTTTGGGACTTTTTGTAGACTTCGAGGTATTTGATGATCCTATATGACTGCATAGTTTGATGTTCTATTTCATACCTTGAATGAGTTTTCTTTTGAGGACTTCCTGAATGGATGGATTAAATGAAGAACATATATGTATTTTGCACTCTCATGCTTGCAGGTTGTACCTAATGTGGTCATTTATGTTCATGATCTCTTATGTTAATCATATTCTATTTATACTCTTGACTAGAACCACAAGATCATTAATTATTTCTATAAACTTGAGATTAGGCACACACAACTTTAATGACATTTATGTACAACAACAAGTTGTTTGTGAAAGGACGATATCATGGATGAATATTTTTGAGAAAATTCTTCTTCCTTTTTATTCATTTTGCAAAAAACCCAACACCTATTCATAAGTTTGTTGAAGGAAAATAATGTAATGATTATGATATACTAGAAAGTATCTTCTTTCGCATAACTGATTTTAATCTTTCTATGGTTGTAGGAATAGGGTTGCAAAATCACTACCTTGACATGACCGCTTCAACCTTAAAATGCATGGGGGAATCCCTTGATATTCTTCCTCTTTAATAAACTTCTCTTTATGTAGATCTCATATATCATTTGAAGCCAACAGTCAACATTCAAAATTAAGCCTTATCTTTCCCAAACCTCAACTAGATTTGCTTTTATCACCATTGCATTGATGGCGTTAGAACCCTTATCCTTATCAGGAACCTTGATCCTTACCAGGCTCTTCCTCATCGGAAAGTAGATTCACCTTTGTTTACAACTCTTTCCAAGGTCCAAAGCCTACAAGGCTATCCGATCCACCGACTCATATTCTCCTCATCGGATTAATAATTCACCTTGCTCATCCTAATTCCCATAACCGAAACCCCATGAGTCAATCAAATCACCTTTCCTACAGTCCTATCTCGTGATCATTAAATTTACCTTTATCGTGAATCCCCTTTCGAAGCGCTAATTGTGCATTTTTTTAAGACGTGTTTGAAGGCCAAAATACTTGCAGGTCCCTCTCATTGGATTTGTCTCATTGAACTGGACAAGTGAAGTCCATTGTGTTATTTTCAAGGTTTGAAAAGTGTGAGCTTCTTCATAATGATCTCTATTGGGTTCTTCTTTCGGCGTCCCCTCTCTTCAAAAACCTAGGCCCAAGGTCCTATTGATATTCTCGGATGTGGAAACTTGTCATATTGTAACCCAACGTTTTATCTCCACTAGTAACCTTCAGATTCATGCGTTGTGTTCTAACGTGGGAGGATGTTCCCTGATCTTATCAGATTCCCTCTCCTTGCAATCTTATCAGGTCTACCCTCCATGATTTTCCCATTGATTGGATTGACATATCCCATGTGCTCAGCTAGCATCAAACTCCTTTTTATCATATGGATCACTCTTTGTGATGTTAATTTGTCGTCCCTTTACCCCCCCGTATTCTCGCCAATTGTTTCATCCACATTCACATGATATTGACCTCGATTTGATGAACCTACCTTACTCATATACCCAATTGTTTAGAATCTACATGATATACCTTGTTTTGGTCCCAAGGTATGAAACCCTGACTGGTGTGGAACCATGACCCACGTAGAACTTTGCCTATTTTTCCCAAACCTACCCTTGGTTTTTGAATTACATGAGGAAACCATTTTTTATTTTGTAAATCATTTTACATGTGTAAATTTTTTTTTACATGGGAGACTTACTATTATATGGGGAAATTGTTTTACTTAGGGAAATTACTTTTTGCGCTATACATTTTCCCTAAATCCCTAATGCATATTTTTCATATGTATATTATTATTATTATTATTATTTCCCCCATATCCTGATGAAATTGGATACAATTTGACTTTCTTTTAATTATATGAATATAATTGTTTCTATTTAATATTTTTGTTTCTTCTTCCTATTTTATTATATATATAGAGAGAAAATTTTATTTTAACTTTTAATTTGACAATTTTATTATTTTTTCCATTCCCTCCCCCCTCAAATTTCAAACTTAATCGATCTTCACTCTTCGGTAAATCACATCGGAATTTACTGTTAGGACATACCTCCCTACTTTCATGAAATCCCCTCCTCCCCAAATACATTGACATTACATATTATAACATTATTTCAAACTTAGGCTTATCGAGATTTTTCCCATAGTAATTTTCACGTCTTTGAACTTACCTCTCGGGAATTACCCATCAAGAGTTACCTCCTTTGGAATTTACCATTGGGATTTACCGTTTGGATATTGCCTCTCACATTTTTCGAAACCTAATCTTCCAAACACCACTCAATCCTGAACCCATTCAAAAGATTTAACTATGATATTATTTTATATTATTTCATAATCAAACATAGCCCATCAGAAATTCACATTTCAGGATTTATCACTTCAGAGGATTCTACTCATTGGACATTTTCCCCATCATAGTTTTCACCTTGGAGGTTTCACGTATGCACCTACCCCACCCCATCAGATTCGATTCCCTTAGTATTATTTTAATATTTTTTGAGGATTTGGGCATTATTTTAATTTTTTTCGAGACTTAGGATTTTGGAGTTTTCACATTGAGTTTTTATCGACAAGGGGATATTATTTTAATATATTTCAAGGGTGTGACCTTAGGTTATTTTTTATTATTTTATTTCATTTTTCTATTTTTCCTATTTTACTATGGTTTGCTAGCCAAAATTTCTACGCGGGCCTTAGGTCCTATGCCTCCTCTAGATCCTCACACAAACCAAGTAAGGGGGCCAAAAGCAATATATACCATTCAAACTAAAATTACTTGGTGCATGTGGGATAATTTTTTAGGGATGAAGATCAATGATTCATATTCCCTCCACGAGCATATCAAGGGTCGTCAAGCACTGACTTCAGGAAACCATATCTTGAGATCCATGAGGTGAAATCAAACCTAGGATAGCTCATTGGAAATCTCTTGAGCAAGAGAATGCATTGGAGGAAGAATTCAAGTCACGCTAGTAATGAAAAATACCAGAAAATTCAAAGAACATAGAACCACGAATTTGAAGAAGAATAAAATGTAAAAATTCAGATGACCATAACCTGAGACGTCAAAGGAGTCGAAATTGGACTTGTGAGAGCATGTTGGAAAGCCAACAGAGTGCATAACATGTTGGTACATATATTATTTACATGTTGATGGTGAAAATCCCCAAAAAAATCAAAGAACAAAAGAGGCCCAAATTTAATTGAAAAATGGATAGTGCAAAGTTCAAGCAACCATTAATCAAGTTCCAGGAGGTCAAATCAACCCTACAAGAGCACTCTAGAAAGCTAAAGCAAAGAAGAAGAATATGGAAGGATTTTATTCACCATATTTACACCCTAAATTCTTAGAAATAATTTGAAGAAGAAAATAAGACAACCGAGTAGAGTTAATGATATTTGTTAATAAATATTACTCTTGAACAACATTAGAGTAATATTAACTACTCAAGGGTCTTTTTAACTTCTGTTTGTAACACTTGTATATTCATTTATGAAAATGTATGGGGAACTCTAGTAATTTAATGAAGTTGAAGATATGTAACTGTTGGATATTACAGAAGGTGAAATGTCTTCCTTGTTTTATAAAAGGAAGACCATTGAATGTAATAAGGGAATTTTTCCCATCGTTTGATGGTGATACTATAATCTCAACAATGAAGAGCAGAAGGAATTTCGAGATCATAATTGTTAGGAAATGCATTTGGGACTACTCTACTCATGTGTTTGTGATTTTAATTTTTTGAATGCTTGTCATATGAACTATTTCTATGTTCATTTCTTGGAATGCTTATGATGTTTTGATTTCTAGTTAATATAGTGATGATGTTATAGAAATTAGCTGCAACTACTTGTGATCATTTCTGCAATTTAATTGTCTTAATACATTTTCGATGGACATGAACTATTTATGCTATCAATAATTTTATCTCAAATTGTATTTATTTAATTAGTTTTTCTCATGCATGATAGGTTAGAAGTAGTTAGACTATAAAGTTTGCATTTGTTTTAGTTAGATTAGATTTATAATTAATTATAGTTATTTGGGGGACAAATTACTAGCTTTCCCTTTTTATTTTAATTCTTAGTGGCAACTAGGCCCACATAATGGTGAGAAACTCCATCCAAAATGAGAGTAGGTATGATTGGGATCTTCCATCGGGGTTTATCCCTTACCTTCTTGACATGTTGATGCATCACATGCCATTTAGACCCGTCAACAAAAATGGCGCTAGAAGGAGGGACAAATGACAAGCTGGGAATGTGGAGTCATTCTTATTAATTCTTTTTATTTATTAATGGATCCTTCCAATATCCCTTTATGGAAATGTATTTTCGGTACTGTACCACTTAAAACTCCTAGAAATGTTTTTCATCTCTTGTCTCAAAACATATTTGAAGGGGAGGGTGAAACATCTGCATCTGAACAATTTTTTTGTTCTGGAATATTTTTTTTCTTAGAATAACTCTCATGAAGGTGTCATTTGTAGGTTGTTCACTCTCATTTTCACAAGCCGAGTCAAGAGCCAGTGTGAGAATTTTCTATCTACCTCTATTCACACATGGGAGCAATTTATGCATGAATTTTTACATGCTTTTGAGAATTATAATCATGATGAATTGTGTGCAGAAATATCAAAGCTTAGGAAGAACAAAAATGAATCTCTTGAATACTTTCTTATTATATTTATGCATCTATTATATATATTTCCTTCGGATGATATGGCCTATGTTAGTGATTTTCTTATACATTTAATTTCCATTTCTAATGAACAAGAACAACAAGTGAATGGAGAAGTTTACATTCTAATTTTGTTTTACATGAAAAATGTTGAAAATGTTAATGACTTGGTTGAACATCATATGTTTGGATATTTATCTATTCTAGGGGATATAGATTAGAGAGAACATGCTTTTTTCGGAAGAAGCATATGTATCCTCCCACTATTCCATTCCCCCCTTCTTTCCTTGTGATGAAAAATAAACCTCTTTTGTAGTAAATTCGAGCTCAGATTTTTTTGTAGTTTACCAAGAGGGGGGGGTTTCTACTAATAATGGGACACTTTGGGTCACACGGATGGTTATGTCAAGTTCTCATTCTCCTATATCATATTTACCATCATAGGAAATGGAGGATGAAGCCATGGAGAAAGACATGAATTTTGATTAGTATATTAATGAAGACAATATGGACACACATAACATGATACCTTCCTCACCACTGGATAAAGTGGAATTAATTTATGCTGACCTAAGTTGTTCTAGTGTTATAATATCTCCTAGTTTAACTGAGATATATGAAGAATTATTTCCTATTGTTGTCAGATTATTTATTGAACCTTCTTGTTCTAAAAATTCTGGTGATTTGCTCCTCTCTTCTTACCATGAGTATGTTTTGAAAGATACTTCAGATTCTCATATTTTGCAGGAGAAAAACAACAATGTCGATTATTTCACTCAAGGAGAATAAATTGACATACAAGAAACAATTCTCTTAGCACAACAATCCACTCTTTGCTTGAAAGGAAAAAATAATGTTGAGGAAGAAGGGGTTGATTGTGAAACCATTCCTAGTGTAGATCCTTACAATTCACAATCAGTCCCCAACATGCTTAAGGAAGAAGAAATACCATACAAAGAAGCACCTTTTGGAAATGTTTCTTGTTCAAGAGAGACTTTTCATTCTCTAAATTCTTCTACTTATTATTTTTTGTATCCTAATCTCTTTAGTGGTTTGATTTTGCAGGAAGCCACCCATTATCTTATTCAAATAAACTTTGTAGGGCCAACCTCTTTTGAAGTACTTAATGGTGGTAATGTGCATATGGAAGATAGAGAGGATAAGGCCTCTTCCCATGAACTTATTAATCTGATTCTTATCAACGTTTTCATGGGATGAAGGAAATGTTCTAGCAGATGTATATTAGATAATGTCTTCTTCTGTTTCATCTCCATTTTTAATTAATAGAGAGTCTTCTTGCTCAAGTAGCCCTTTAGTTGAGATTGTTGATCTTAGTGGCTTCCACCATTGTATTAAAGATATTCCTTATACCATGGTTGGTGGTATTCCATGTATATCATTTGATCCCACTAATTTATCTCAAGTTGATGGTTGCTTGAAGTATGAGCTTGAGGAGGCTTGCCAAGACAATGAGGCACATTGGTCTACATTGATGGTCAGACCCTCATATTTTTGGCATGTCTTGTGGAATTGACAAGTATATCAACACAAAGTTTCTCTCACCAAGTACACTAAATTTAGATTCATTACATGGTTCTCATTTGGTATGCTACTTTCCAATAAAATCCCTCCATCAATTATATGTTAGTCATGGTAAATTTTATGACAAAATTGAAGCATAGGTGGAGGGATCTTACTTAGCTAAATTTTTCATGAATTATCACTGTAACATGTTTAATATGGTGGATATATTTTTTCATGTTTTAATTTTTCCTACTTTTAGCCCATTTTTACTCCAAGTTCGGTTACTAATTTTTTGTGATGGACATGTGTTTTCAAGCTTGGAATTACAAGGATGGCTACATTGACATTATGAATTTATATAGTTCATTTTTTATCCAGTGTAGTGTAGGATAGGAGTAGAATAGGTTAGTGTATTTTCTTTTATGATCCAAGAATAATCACATAGGTCCAGAAAGATCTAGAACATCCATAGAGGTCTAGAATGGTTAAAAAATGCTCAAAATTCAAATTCTTCAAATCATCCCAAAAAATTCATCAATGCGTAGAGCTCAGCGATAGCTTTCCAACGATGAAAATATCACCTCAAACGGAGTTCGTATGCAAAATTTATAAGAGAACAAATTTATAGTCAACCAGGTCAAAAGTCAAAGTACAGGGAAAATAAAGAGGTGACACATGTCACCACTACAGGGGTGAAACATCACACCTAATTGGAAATTGACTAGGCAAGGTATAAATCCAATTGGTTCAATCGCATGATGACAAGTGGCAGAAAATTGGTTCAATCAAGTGATGACACGACATTGAAGAGCCAATGAGAGGTTTCCACATGCCAGCCCCTCATTGGCCCATGTTGGTTATGTGTTGTAAAATTTCTAGAGTCAACAGGGTTCGACCCCATGACCTCCATAGCCACCAAATTATTGACATAGATCTCCACACCAATGCACCACAACATGACACTTGATAACTATATGAAAAGCAATATATATAAAGTTGTATAAAGGTTCATTTGGGAGGTCAAAAGGTCGAGGGAAAGAGCATATTCGGTCGTGATGTGCGATTTTAGGAGTCTTGAGGGTCCAACTCCTAATATGTCAACCTCAAAATTCTACTTCTGAGTTATTTTCTTATTTTTTACTTGGACTTTTTCTATTTGCAACTTTTATCTTCTTTATTATATTGTGCATTATGAAATGTTAATGACTTCTCATAAAAAATTGTTGGCTATTCTTGAGCCAACTCCTCTATAATTTTTTGGTTTTCAGCAATTCGAATGGCTACCCATTCAGGTACAACAATACTATCAATTTCCATGTCAACTGCATCTCTTGAGATTTATGAGCTTTCTCAATCCTTCTTGCTTGAGCTTCTCTTCCTTTTCTGCTGAGATATTGTATGAATTATTTCAATATTAACAAGGGGTGGGTCATTCTCATCGTCTCCTCCAACACGTCCTTCATTATTTTCTTCTCTACTAACATTTGATTTTTGTGTGGGGAACAGAATATTATTGAAAATTGGTTGCATATTTACCTCTTTGTCTTGTTCTATTTTGTTGCTACTGAATGTTGGAACTAATCTCTGTGACCACATCATCATTACATGGTTGTTTTTCCTTTTTCTTTGGGGTATTTTGGTCGTTATCACCAGTTTATTCAACAATCCTTGTAAAAAAGTTGTTATATCTCATAGACACCGAATGTTGTGAAAACATCCCCTTGGGATCAAAACCTTGGTGAGTTTTTGCTTCCTTCATATTAAATGTTTTTAGCATTTCATAGATTCCTAACAAGTGGGAGGTTTTATTTATTGTTACATTAGAAATAGTAAAGGGAAATGAGATAAATTTCCTCTTTCTCTTTCTGTCAAAAAGGATAGATCATGCTTTATACTTATACAGACCTCTGCAACAAAATACTTATCACAAACAAATATCAAGAGTAGAAAAGGGCTTCACTCATAACTATATAGCCTAATGTAGGTATGATCTTCTTGATTCACACAAAATCCTTTTCCTTTTATAAAATATTCAACTTCTTGGGTTATCCTTGTTGGTTCTTCTCCTGTCAACATAAATCTAAATTCTTTGAGAAATCTATCTTGAACTACACAAAATTGGAATGGCGCCTTATGCTTCCAAAGGAGAAGGTACCAAAATTGAACTAGATCGTTCTCAACATCCAAATTTCTTCTTAGGGGTAACCCCTCAAACACATTACAATAGATGAATTCAAAGAGTAGATACACAATCATGAAGAATATCCGAGTCTTTAAATAATTGGCCAACTAAAAGAAAATCTCATTTGAGATTACCTCGGCTTAGTCGAGCATATATTCCTTTTGAAAAGAAAAATGCAACACATATAAATCTAACATGAGAATATGAAAAGTGGATTCTTGTCTCGTCAATCATGCAAACAACCATGAAAAATCACAATACACCTCCACCAACAAAGTTGTGTCGATGGTTGAAAGGTTAGTTGGCACTTCTTTAGAGGGAACCATGAAATACTTTAGAAAATTAATCCCACCACCCTGGGAATCCATGAAAAACCAGCGTCAGGAATCCTAAGAATTTTGTTGGACATGGGTAGTCCAAGCATTTTTTTGAATATCTTTGGAGTCAGTGGAACATGGTTCTTCCCTTTGACAATGACTCGAATTGTTCCGATTTTCAAACCAAATCTTCGGGCACACCAGGAAACTAGCTCCCTGAAGTAAAATACTTCAGGAATGCAACCAACATTAACTAATCCAACCATATAGATTTTGTTATTATGCTTCTTTTTATGAGTTAAACTCTGAAACCATTGATATGCCATAGCCCAATGAAAGTATTTATTTTGGCGCGAGAGAATGTTAACTGTATCCCCACAAAAAGGCTCTTTAATCCTTCTAGTTGCCATATTCTTATCATTTCAAGGAACTTTGATATATGTGACACTAAATTACGAATCTCAAGCTGCTTAAAGGTTAAGTAAATAAAAAACATTTACTAGAACATCCCTTTAGCATGTATAAATTTCCTTCGAAATACGAGAAACAATAAATGGAAGTTATTTTGAAAAGCAAGTGGTTCATAGGAAAATGGGATAATTAATTCACATTAACCTTGGATCGTCACCCTTTACCTCGCAAATCTAAACTAATTAATGGATCATAAATAACCCTCGAGCAATGTGCAAAGCACAAGATATGGATGAAAATTTTAGCAAGTATAGATCATGAAGAGAGATCGATCCCTTTAGAAACTAGTTGTGCATAATGTAGTTGTGCGGTATATGTAAAGTGTGTGAGAGTGTGTGGGTCAGAGATATGGAGAGTGTGGAGGGTGGGATATATGGATTTATATGAAAAATAGTTGTGTAGAAGTTGAGATGCATGGAGGGTATATTTGTGTGGAGGGGAGGTTTGTGCAGGGTGTCTGCGCTATAGGAAATAAACAAAGTGTTGTAATGTGCATAACATGACTAGTGTGGGAGGAAGGTCTTGTGTGAGATATGAAGTGATAGTTATGGAAAAGGGAATCGTATCGCAAGGTAAGTGTAATACCATTGTTTCCCCCAACTTGTAAATATAACTATAGCCTACTAAAAGACTATGGGTAGATTGATTATGTGTGGATGTTGGAATTGATGAACCTTTTGATAGAAGGTAATGTATATATTTTTGTTACTAATTAAAATGGAAGATGTTTCATAACTGCTAAAGGGGTTACCAAGGTAGATCATGATGCATGAGAGAGATGGTGAGGGGAACTAGTAATGGTTGATATGACCCCTACCACAATAGTACTCTGTTGGATTTAAATTGTTCAAACCCAGAACAATCCTCTGACCCAGAGAATTTAATTACCAGCCAAGTTGGTAGTTGGGAAGTCTTCCTCAAGATTCAATGAGGAAATGGGCAGAGTACCCATCTGGAAAACTTCCTGACCTGGCCCGTGAAATGAGGAATTGGACCCACTAAATCTTGTTGAGGAAGGTAAGAAAAGGTAGGAAATTTGTGGGTAGAGGAAAGGATGCAAGGGGAATGGGTTTGGTGAGCATTTTATGAAGAGGGAGAGCATGTGCAACTCTTTGGTTCATAAGAGAAATGAAAAACGAATTTGTTTCTGGATATAAGAATTGTTGGGAAGTTTTTTCTAACCAAGTTGATAAATGGGGTGGCAGAGAAGATGAGTAACTGAGGAAGAACTCATTGCAGACCCCCTTGCTTGGTGGAGAGAAAACCAATCTTCCAAGTTCCTGTGCGAGGAGGAAATTAACCTCCATCCTTGACTGTTGTTGAACAGAAGGAAGAATATATCTTAGAGCATCATCATCTAGCTAGGGGGTGGTCAGTGGTAAATCCTTCCAAGCGTTGTTGTGCCTACGGTTGGGTGGAAAATGGCACCCCTTTCAGTAGTTTCATCACCATCTAGTTTCTAGATAAGTATATTTGGTTAAATCTTTGTAATGTTTAGATCAAAGAAAATTTTATACTATGTTTTAGAACTGTGTAAGTTTAATTTCTGACAAAAGTGACTTGAGAAATTCAATGAAAATAAAGAGAATGTCTTAGCTGAAGCTCATTTGATTTAATTTCTTATCTCTTGACTATCTGTGTATTGGAATAATATTTATGGGATTGGATGTTGTGGTTGACTGTGCTATACAGTTTAATTCATGCTTGGGAAATGATGATTGAACAGTTAAAAATCTCTATAAAACATCTAAAATAAGAGAGAGTGATTTTTCTGCACAATAATGTTCTATTTTAGTATATCCTCAAATCTTATGCCATAAAACTTAGACGATATCGGATCTGTGTGGACGTTAGGAAATAATCCCAAATATGGAAAAACATTAGAAGTCATTATAAATGGTTATTAAGGAAAAATAATTAGGAAATAAACATGAAATTTCCTAATTGAATTAAAATGCAAAAGTTCTCAAAACTCTATTTGGGTATAAATAAACATTTGTGTTAAACTGGTGTTAAATCTCCTATAAATTTGGAAAGAATCCCCTTAAATTTTGGTGGACAGTGAATCCTGGTAGGAATATCGAATTTACTGTGGAGGTAAATCTTTGTCTTAGGACCAATCCCCTTAAATTTGGTGAGAACAGTAAAACACACAGTAATAAGGAAACAAATCTACTCATTTACCAATGAAGAGGAAGATATATAATTATGTTTTTAATTTAATAGAGAGATTTCTTTGGATTAGTATTTTATTTTATTATTTTTAAAATCCTGTAAAATAAGGAATGGATTTCATTTCCTTTTAACTACAGGTTTAATTAAACAAAACTTCAAATTAAACCTTACCAGGCATTGAATACGTACAAGGGAATGTTAATATAAATGACATAAAATTATTAGTGTAAATGTGTGTTCCTATGCTTTTGGGGAAAGGATGAATAAGGGTAAAGCATGGTAGAATTCCTAATTTTACCATTGAAATATTTGATAGTTACATAACAAAAATTATAAATATCACATATTAAATCTATGAATCTCTACCTAGTGCAGGAGAATGGAGATATGGAATTTATATCCTTTTGATGTAAAGGATCCAACAATGCTAAGTTTACCTGGATTCATAATTCACCCTCTACACAAATGGCCCTGTGTCTCTGAATGAATTTCCTGAGAATATGTTTTATTTCTAAAGGGATTAAAGTCTGGGAAAATTATCATTTTTCCTTTTTTTTTTTAAATTAAAATTAATTATAAGAGAAAAATAAATCGCTTCGAAGTCTAGGCTATGGTGCTAACATTACAATGAATAAATATTTGTACCATACCTCTTTCGGAGTTGACTATTTGGAGGTTTGAGACTAGAGCATGCAAGTAAAGTTTGAAACCATTGGAGCGATGGCCTAGCATTTGAGACTTTAAATGAATTATAATATAATATTTATTTTCGTAGTTACGAGCGAAGCGCACAAACACCAAGACCGAAAGTCTATTCAGAGTGGATGGAAGGGACTATCATAACAAATCCTGAAGTTGTCATAGTGATGGCACAAGTGTTATAAAGTTTTAAATGAAGATATTAATATTAAACCCTACTCTCTTGTGATTGGGGTCACTCTTGAGAGGAGTACACACCTTTCAAGTCTGAATTGATTTAAATATTCAATAGTATTATAATGTTATAATATTATAAATGTTAAATATTGCACGTGAAGGAGGTTTAATTACGTAAACGATTTATTATGTTAAATAAGCACCTAGGTTAGTATAACATTTAATATATAATAAATGGGCACAAGTTTCAAAGCCTTTACGGTGCTAAATACTTTTGGAGTTGACTCTTCGGATAAATTCTGAACCCATCGGAGCGATGGTGAGAGTTTTAATATGTCCCATGCATAAAGAATTTAATAGTATTAAACCTTGCCCATGTGTGATTGGTGGTCGGAGTAAAGAGAGGGGTGCATGCATTTCAATAAAGAAGACATTGGAAATGGCTTGAATTGATGTAATGATAAATATCAAATTGAATATAGTTAATCATTTTCCCCAGAAAACAAATAAATATGCATATATTTATATATATGTTAAATTACATGAAATTTGGTGTGGAGTTGCATGCTGAGAGAGGACAGCAAATTATAAACATTAATTTAGATTAGTCAACTTAAATATGTGTTGGCCTAATTAACCTTGTCATGTTAAGTAGTGAATTATATACATTAATTAAGGTTAACCAATTTAAGTTTGTTATGGCCTAATTAACCTTGTCCTATTATAATATAGTTACTTATAATTATCTTATGAGTAATGACTAAATTAGTACTAAACTACTTCTAAGGGGAAGAAAGAAAGAAAAATGTAAATACCTGTTAATTATTGGGCCGGAATTATTAAGTAAATTATTTGGCTAAGAAAAAATTTTGTTCACAAGGATAATTAATTAGTGAATATTAATTATTCCTAATAAGGGTTAAGTAATTGGATACCAAAGAGTAGTATTCTAAGAAATATCAATGAAGAATTTTAATTGGTTCATAGGAAAGTGAATTTTCCTTAATACCATACTCATCGGAGGGAAGCAAAGATCGCATCGGAAGAAGGTCTGAGCGACGAATGGTTGTACGCCTATGTGGAATGAAATTCCACCGTGGCAGTTTAGGCTAGTGCATCATCGGGATGAGGGCATCACCATGCTAGTTGGCATGGACACTAAAATGTCATGAGGATGCCACATGAAATTTGGCGTGGGCATTGAAATTTCATGGGGATGCCACATGACATTAAGAGATATGTTTCCTATGTAAACCAGAGAATCTTCGGAGGGTCATAACTCTTTCCCTAGAGCTTAGTTCTGTGCAAACTTACTGTCGTTGGAAATATCTTGATGAGAAAAAGACGGTGGAGTTGTGATAGAGATGATTCAATATTATTAGAAGAGGAAAACATTTAATACCCCATCTCCTAAAAGGTTCTTAGGGGGTTGGGTGTGTGATAGAGTGGTATCAGAGTGGGAAACAACACTTGGCATGCTTGGGCTCATGAATGAGTCGAATAAAATTTTATTACATAACTTTTAAGGGGTAACACTCTATCTTACCCCATTAATAAGAAGATTATTTAAACCACTACTGAAGAGAGGAATGGAAATTTATGTTCTCGTTATATGTTTTAAAAATCTGAACTATGTGTTGCTCATGTTGTCAAAGAATGAAGTTGACTTCACCTTACAAATTGTATGTGTTTTTAATAAACTAGTAGATAATTAACTAACATAAAATGTTTTATTAGCACTCAAACAGTCAATGGACAACAAGCAAAACTACAATGTAAAGAATGGTGACACACCATGAGTTGGGGGAAATCTCCCACAATAGAGAAGAAGAATATGATGAGAGGAGGGTAGTGGAAACCCCTCCGGATTTGGTTGAAACTGTAAGAAGCCTCATGGAAGAATTATAGAGTTGTAAGGCTGACAATCAAAGGCTAATAAAAGAACATGAAAAATAAATTGAAATTAATGCAATCCTATTGCAAAGCTTATCAGATATACAAAGACAACTCCAATATGGGCCATCAACCAGTAATGTGGATAGACATCATACTAACAAAACCCAAAGTACACCTGAGATACAAAAGCATGGTCCTGAAAGTAGCCACACAAGGAGAAGAACCTCAAAGAAGGCTCAACATGGAGCCAAGAGACATGCTAACGCCAAGAATTCAACTGAATAATCCTCTAGTGAGGAAACTGACAACTCCAAGGAATTGTCTAGTAGTGAGGCTAGTTTACATTCTCAGAGGAGAAGAACTAAGAGGAAACATTCCAAGAGCCATGACCTTGAAGAGTTTAGGAAATCCAAACCACCCACTTTCGATGGAGAAATGAAAAAGGGGGAAGAAGCAGAAATTTGACTACTTGGCTTGAAAAAGTACTTCAGAGTCCATGACTACTCTAAAAACTTAAAGGCCCGAGTAGCCATTTTCAACTTGAATGGAAAGGCCTCCATTTGGTGGGAGGACCTTAGGAATGTGAAAGGAATCCATGAGAAGGAATTTTCATGGAAACAATTTGAGAAATACTTTAAGAAGAAGTACTTATCTGAAAGATACTATGATGGGAAGACTTAGGAGTTCTATGAACTCAAGCTAGGACAACCCACAATATATGAATATATCAATAAATTTCTTGAGTTGATGAGGTATGTTCCCTACAAAAAGGATGAAAAGATAAATATGAAACGATTTATTAGTGGAGTGCCTTAGTCCTTCTAGGACATAATTGAGTTTGATGAACCCAAGACTTTAGAAGACATTATTCAAAAGGAAAGGTACTACTATGAGCAATTCAAGGATAAGGCAGAACCTCATAAGGATTGTAAGAACAAAAGTAAATTGGGATTCAAGAAGAAGGGGTTTAAATCCTCAAGATTTAAGAATAACGAGAAAATCTCTAAGATTTAAGTATCCCTTGCCAAGTATTGATGACTTGTTTGACCAATTAAGGGGCGCTATAATTTTCTCCAAGGTTGAATTGAGGTTTGGATACCATCAAGTCTGAATTAAGGATGAAGACATCCACAAAACTTCCTTTAGGATGAGGTATGGGCACTATGAATTTGTGGTGGTACCATTTGGGCTTACCAATGCACCAACCACCTTTATGTGCTTAATGAATAATGTACTCAATAAGTTCTTGGATAGATTTGTGTTGGTTTTCAGTGATGATATCCTAATCTTTTATAAGAGTAGAGAATAACATGAATAACATCTCAAGTTAGTGTTTCAAGTGCTAAAAGAACATCAACTCTATGCAAAGTTTAATAAGTGTGACTTTTTCCAAAAACAAGTCCATTTCTTAGGCCATGTTATATCTAAAGGAGTTGTTGAACTATGTTGTCATTGATGTCAAAGGCTTGATGTTAAGTATTGTCATAGTGATGTGTTTGTATCATTGATATATTGATTATTGGTTATATGGTCATTGATGTAATTTTTGTCAAAGGGTTGATGTCAAGTGGTGTCATAATGATGTGTTGATATTAAAGGGAGTTGTATCATTGATGTCATGTCATGGTTTATAGGAAGAACCAAATGGGTAAAATCCAAAGTGGTTCCATTATGGTGAAATCCGTCATGGGAAGATGCAATTGGATAAAGTTCTCAAACTGGTCCCCTTATGGTGAAATCCCCCACAGGAAGACGCTTTGTGAAGTCCAAATGGTTAGGTGGTCGAGTAGCCCAACAAAGTGGTTAGGGAACCCAAGTTTGATTAAGGAATAATGTAGTGAAGTATTACAACAATTTTTTCCTCACCCCATGCAACTTGCTTGGATGGCCTTTCCATTTCCCTATGTAGACTTAAGTCCACTTTTGTACCTTCCAGAGCCAAAAAAGAAATTTTTTACACATATATGTTCCCTACCAGTTAAACAACAAGCGTATATGTAGATTGCTCCACTACAACCCGCATACATCGGGTTTGGTGCTCAAAATTAAAAAGTATGTCGGTTTTACATGCCATGTCACGAGATCCATGATCCTTGACCTTCCATATACTGGAAACACTCCAACTCGGCTATTAAATTCCATTTGAAGGCTATAAATTGAGACATTTCCAAGCCTTGGGAGAGAGAATTCAACTTTCAGAGCAAAGACACTCTGGAGAAATTTCACTTCATATTGAGTCTGCATCCCTTTATCCTTGAAAGTATGAACCCCTTGTTCATCCCCCAAGCTCTTCATTCTTTGTTATGGAGAATCTCATTGTCTCATTTATATGAGCTTGCCTTTGGTGAAGGATTGAAGTGGTGGAGGCCCAGCTGGAGGGACTTAGTGTCTCAGTTATGATATGTGTCGTTATAGAATTTTGTCACCTATATACTTCTATTGATCATTTTAATAGAAATACTATTTTCTTGTTCAATTGATATCTTGCAAATATTTGAATTATTATTCCATGGGAATATTTTTCATGTATGTTAATGGATTATGCTAATATATATGCTAACATTATATATTTTCACCATATTCTTGTGTATCTTGGTTGTTGAGGACAAGTTGTAGGTATAAAGCTTCCAGTTGTGTGCTCAACAATGTTCTTCATCAAACGTCTGGATGAGGTAGGCTCTTGGCCTTGTCTTGTTAGCATTTCAATTATATAACATATTTGGCATTAGAGTTGAATTATGTGAGTCATTCTGTCTGTTATGCTTTACTCCATGCCATAGAGAGATTTTCCTCGTAACAGAATTGGCGATCATACTGGGGATTGATCTTCTTTTTGGGGGTTTGGAGTGCTCTTCTCCTTGATTTTCTCTCTGTTAGGCTGAGTTTCCTTATCGCATGTTGCTTGACAACCTATTTTTACTTTTCATCTGAGTTTCTTTGATTAAATCTTTCTCTGGCAATGTTTTACTATATATACACAATTTTTCCCTTGACAGACGCGTACATACGCGATCTGTCCTCCTGTAGGGTGCATACATACGCGAGGTTTGCTCAAACAATCATGCACATCAACTCTTTATCCTTGTTGGCTGAGTTTGGTGTTTGTTGGGTGAGTTTGGTTGGTTGTTGAGTCTTCTTGGGTCTTTGTCCTGATTGTTAAGTGCTTACAGAGTGATAGGAAACCTTCTTATTGTTGAATTTTCGAGTGGTATTCTTTCTTATCATTTTTTTCATTAGTTGTCCTTGCACATTGATCTGAGTGTTTTCTTCTTGGTATCCTGCTTGGCTTGTCTCTTTTTGCTTACAGTAGGGTCTATATCTGAAGTTGTTATTCAGTCCTTGCATTTTATTTTCTTTATATTGAAAATACAAAAACATTTTCTCATTTTTCATTATGGCATTTTCTTTTTTTATTATTTTCATTGATTTTGACACATGTGGAGAGATTGCATTGAAAAGTTGCATTTAGAAGCATACCATCTCTTTAGAATTCAATATTAGTACTTAGTAGTGTTTGTATATTCGCTTCTTTTATATGCTGAGTGTAATACCATCAGTTTCACGACCACACCTCTTGAGTAAGCAGAAGCCATTAAAAGTAACATCGATTAATTAAAATTGATTAGAAACGATTTTATTTTTCATGGTACACAAACACGTATAGGACATAGGGCCTTGGAATAGGATTTTGTGAGTAAATTTTTCCAAGGCTATTAAACTAAACATATGTGTCTGACCAGGGAGTGGTGAAACCCATTGTGTAATTAATGACATCAGGAGGCTCCGGTCACACCGGAGTTAAGAACGAGGTCGCATGAAGTTGGTTGTAGAGATATCCCTCTAATACCTTCTTAGAATCAAAGATATTTCTTGGGTTCTATTCATATTTGGGGGTCTTGCTAGTACCTTTACCTCTATGAGAGGTGGTGCTTTCAATATTTTGGGATTTGTTACCCTGCCCATACGGTGGAACAAACTTACGACTATTCGCATGTGCATTGGTTATATTGTGGTGACTCTATTTGCTTGACATAGGTATCCACATAGGTTACTTGCAGGGGTTATTCTGCAGGTACCCCGAGTCAGATAAGGGTCGGACAACACACAACCTTTATGGAGGATTACCTCTTCGGGGGGATTTGAGTGACTACGATGTTAAGCCTATGAGGGCTCTTATAACTGATTATGATACTTCCAATATCTTGAAGGGAGTCTCAGGCCCCTCTTGGGTGAGACATACCTACTCTAGTGAGGGAGATCCCTTTCCAACCACTATATCTTGTTTGTGTGCATTAGCCTTTTTTGTTTACTTTGGTGTGCTCTCTGATTATTAGTTGGCCTTAGGATTTTGTATTGCGTCATGAGTTTTCATTTCTATGGTTAGTGGAGCCCCTGTGACACCCTCAGTTAGAGATACCTTTCCCATGGTATTTGCTCATTCCATGGGGTCAAATTATTTTGTATTTCTGAGTCATACGCTAAACCATGACACTCATCCAATACCTTGGGCCTCCAATCCTTTTTCTTTTGGTATGCTAGAAACGTCTTCGCACTTTCCATCCACTGTCTCCTCATCTTATGTGAATCCTAGTTTTGGTGTTGGGGGCATGATGCATCCTTATTCTCCCTTTTCATTTGGTAGGATTCATATCCCTCAACCAGCTCTTATGGTAGGAGGTTTGGATCCTCCTTCCTCTAGAGCCAATCCGAGCTTCACTTTTCCAAGATCGAGTGTTCAAATGGGTGAACAATTTACTTCCTATATTCCATCCTTCATTCCATATTCCTCAACGTCGATTCTAACGAACACATTTATTATGGATAATCCCTCTCTATCCTTTGGTTTTCCATTAGGAGAGAGTCAATTTTATAGTATGGGAAACCCCTTGCATGGAGTCCCTTCGTTTTGGGGAAACATATATCCTCACATGAGTAACCCTTATCATGTCACTTTCTCCTCGCAAGTGACTTCCTCGATGATCATGCCCTTACAACATTTTATGAATCAGTTGGGAGGAGGATACTATCCTGCTGGAAAGGGACATGGTGTGTACCGGATCTTTCTTAGCCTAAAATATCTCAAAACCAGTCTTTCTTGGGACCTTGGTCTCTGATGCCACAACCAACCATTGCATGTCATATTAGAAGCACAAGTCCAGTCACTGCGAGTCATACTGGCATTATATCACCATCCTTTGCTAGTCATGTTGAATATAGGTCAAAAACCTCTTCAATTCATGTTGAAGACCAACAACCAACCGTTGCAAGTCATGTTGGGGTCACAACTCTAGGCATTGCTAGTCACACTAGACAAACATCACCAACCTCTGCAAGTCATGTTGGAGATGTGCCACTAGCCTCTGCAAGTCATGCTAGGAACATGTCAACAACCACTACAGGTCATGTTGGGGGAATTAATATGATTAATAAGCCTAGACATATAAGACTTAAGACCAAGTTCCTTTGTAGACTTTGCAATTGAGGTCACCTAAATCGCTTGTGCCCTGCTACTACCATGGTAAAAGAAGTGTGATCCTTGTCTGGGGGCCCTTAGGGTTCTAATTCGTCTTTGGTTTCCAAACATTATAATCATTTTTTGGTTGATACAACGGTCATGTCGATGAAATCTTCGGTCGACACCACTCCTATTTTGGGAGTGATGCATCTATTGACCATGTTATATCCAATCATGTTCAACCGACTGTTGTGTCGATGCAATATTTGGCCGACACCACTCCTGTTTTTGGGGGTGATGCGTCTCTTGAACATGTTGTCTCGCATCCTATTCAACCAACGATTGAATAAGTGGTCGTGTCGATGCAACATATGTTCAACCCCACTCTTCTATTGGAGAGTGACAAGTCTAAGGAAGTAACATTACTAATGCAATCTTCAGTCAATCCCACTCTTCTTTTGGGGGGTGATGCATCTTTCAACCATGTCCTTATCATTTCTAGTTCCATACATTCTGAACAAGGGAGCATTCCACTCTCTCTGAGTACACTCTTGCAAATTCCTAGGATGGTTTCCTTTGATTGGGATGATATTGTAGATTTGTTCCTTCCTTCTTCTGCACCCTTCCAGATAAGGGGCATTCTTCGATGTATTGTAGATGAAGGATCCTATGAAAGTATTTTATCATCCTCGGCTTGGAAAGTTTTGGGTTCTCCCAAGCTTGTGTCAGCTACCTATGAGCTACTAGATTTCGACATAAGTATTGCATGGGAGCCTTGGCCTCCCCTATGATATGTTTCTTAGAACAACATCCATGAGTCTTGGTTAAGCTATTTTCAACTCTCTAAAAAACAAAAAGATTGTCGAGTGAACTTGTCTCTTTCACACTCATTAAATGGATTTGAAAGGAATTCTATTTGATTTAAGTTTAACCCTTTTTTGGACCAAGTATTCTACTTACGAAAAAGGAATACTCTAGTCACCATTGGCTAGAAGATTTATCCTGGGTATTATTTTATACTTTTTCGAGCCTAGGGGACTAAATTTATGAAAAAGAACATTGTGTGTAGTTAAGTTGTAATCGCATTCCATCATCTTGCTTGCAGTGTTGAGCCTATTGTTGGTTCCCTCTTTCTCGTTATAAGCCTCTTACCTCAACAATTTTCATCACTAGCCAAGCGAAGCCTTTTTTATATCATTTGCAACTTGAAACCCTATACCCTAAGAGGAAACATCCCCTCGAGTGTCCATTCCCTACATGCACTTCCTTGCATTGAAAATAGGTATGTTCCACTGTTTGGAGCTAGTTTCTTACTCACGACACTCATTTCCTCTCTTGTATCATAACATTTATTTTCCTATGAAAAAACAAAAAAGACAGGCGAGAAAATAATATTATCGCATATCGATAGTAATTGTGTTTCTTTTGAACAGAACATAAACTTTTGAGTCCACTTTCATCCAAAGTTTGGGTTTAGCATGACCTTAGGAAGTTGATCTCATTACTTAGAGTTTACTCCTCCGACTGGTTATTCTTCCAGTCCCTATGGAGATTTTGTTGATGCCTCCTACATCACGAAGTTTTATCATCAAGTCTATGCTACCTGAGTTATCCATATGTCTCATGCTCTTATTCAAAGGAAGTCTATAAGCCTATTTTGGCCATTTATTAGAACTCTTGACTTTGCATGTCATCCATACCCTCGGTGTATCTCAAAGTCGCATGAATCTTTAGTCCTACATGCACCCTGGTCCTACTTTCATTATGGGTAGGTAACCTTGAACCTAACAGTTGACATCTCCTCAGTGGTCGTTGACTGAAGGGTTTCCCTTGTGTTCGACGGATAGAAATATATTCACACATTGGGATTCATGCAGTGTCTTGGATGCCATTATCCTTATTGGTGGTTCCCTCGCCTTTGTCGACAATTTTTCTTATTGGTTGTTATTCAGAGGCTCTTTCGTGCACTACTTGCAACTGGTGCATGTGAGATACGCACATGGTCATTGGTTCATAAACATCATATTCGTCTGATATCCTCCTAATCATCAAGTTATTGCTTTGTACCTCGTGCTGACAGATGAGAGATTCCCTAATGCTCTCCTTTCAGTGGGTCTCTTTCCATCGAATTCATCTCATCTATTCTAGAAATTAATCCTAGAGTCCTATGAGTACCTAGAGGCTTTTAGTCATCAGTGGTAGGTTCTCCTTCCATCGATAGTTGGGAATACATCAATGTCTCCTGATTAATGGATTCTTCAAGTGTTTGACCTCAACACCCTTATTCACACTTTTAGAATGTACTCAGTGCCTTGATACCTACTTTCATTATCGATAGGTTGTCTCACATTTTTTAACGGTATACCTTAATGATCGGTAATCAAACAAAGTCTCATTGTGTTTGACCTCAACTCCTCTATTCACATGATGTCTATTCACATGATGTATACTTGCACCTTCGACGGATAGTGTAGAAGATCTTTAGCTTACAGTAGCAACTTTCCTAATCTATTGTTGTCTTTCATTGGACCAATACCTATATGGCTTCAGTGATCATGGGAGATCATATTGTACTTCATTGTATACAGATATCTTCGAATTGATTTTGAGTCTGGATTCCACTATGCCTTGTTTGTGACTATGACATCCTATGGCATATGTTTTCTTTGTATTGCATATTCATGGCCATGAACAACTATTTGGTATATTTCCACATGGATCTGTAGTGTAATTCAGATTGGCAGTCGTGTGTACAAAGTCATAATGGATTGTACTATTTTCATGAGTAACTATCACTTCCAGTTGAGTCTCTGTTACTCCATTTCTTGGAATTATAATGTATTTCGGCCATCGCAGATACTCCTCTGACCTCACACATTAGGGGGCATCTGTTATAACAATTTTTTCCTCACCCCATGCTACTTTCTTGGATGGCCTTTCCATTTACCTATGGAGACTTGAAGTCCCCTTTTGTAGCTTCCAGAGCCAAAAAAACACATTTTCCATATATACATGCCCTATTAGTTAGACAAGAAGCGTATACACAAGTTGCTCCACTACAACCCACGTGCATCAGGTTTGGTGCTAAGAATTAAAAATTATGTTGGGTTTCCATGCCATGTCATGAAATCCATGATCCTTGACCTTCCATGTACTGGAAACGATCCAACTCAACCCTTCAGTTCCATTTGAAGGCTATAAATTGAGCCATATCCAAGCCTTGGGAGAGATCTCAAATTTGAGAGCAAAGACACTCTGGATAAATTTCACTTCATATTGAGACTGCATCCCTTTATCCTTGAAAATCTGAACCCCTTGATCAACCCCCAAGCTCTTCCTTATTTGTGATGGAGAATCTCATTATCTCCTTTATATGAGATTTCCTTCGGTGGAGGATTGAAGTGGTGAAGGCCCAGCTGGAGGGACTTAGTTTCTCAGTTCCGATATGTGTCATTACATACATGTGTCACCTATATACTTTTGTTGATCATTTTAATAGAAATATGTCCGATTGATATCTTTCAAATATTTGAATTATTATTCCATGGGAATATTTGTCATGTATTTTATTGGATTATGCTAATCTATATGCTAACACTATATATTGTCACCATATGCTTGTGTATCTTGGTCGTTGAGGACAAGTCGCAGATATAAAGCTTTGAGTTGTGTGCTCAATAATGGTCTTCAACAAACTTTCGGACAAGGTAGGCCCTTGGCCTTGTCTTGTTATCATTTCATTTATATAGCATATTTGGGATTAGAGTTGATTTATGCATGTCATTTCTTCTGTTGTGGTTTATCCCATGCCATAGAGATATTTTCCTCGTAACATGAAGATTAGAGAATTTGTAGGAGAAAATATTCCATATGGATAGTATATGTCATGCCATTTTCGGTGATATGTGTAACATCACACAACTCCTCACGGTTAGATATTTATGGCCATGTGAAGTTGGAGAACCCTCATGAGTTATCTAGAATCCCCTCAAAGGTCAACAAGAATTCAATTATTCTAGAAAGCCTTCAAGAAGATTCCTAGTCAATATGGTTGCAAGGAGAAATTAATTAAATAATAAAGTTGACAAAGTGGCTAAGTGGACAAAGTTGGTTGAGTGGAAAAAGTGGTTAAGTGGACAAAGTGGTTAAGTGGATACTTCTAGAGGAAGCTACTTGGAGAGTATAAATAAGAGAGCAAGGGTGGCTAAGTGGACAAAGTGGTTAAGTGGATACTTCTAGAGGAAGCTACTTGGAGAGTATAAATAAGAGAGCAAGGGTCTCCCATTAGCATCCATTGAGAATATTGAATATCTACAAGTGACTGAGGTAACCAAAGGAGATTTAAGGAAAATTTCAGAGGGAAGGTGAAGTAAATAAGTCCAAAATTCAAGGGAGGATAAAGTATTTTGATGATGCTTTCTAAGGTATGTTATTTACAGGTCATCTCATCATTTTCACAATAATTTTTTTTCTAGAATGATTCAAATAGATAAATACAGAGGCTTTTGAGAAAACATATCCAAGTAATTGTGATTAACATTTCAGCTTGTGGGTCATTGAACTTTGGGAGTTACATTATGTGGAAGATAGGGTTTGTGTCTAGTCCTGAAACTAGTCTAAAACAAGTGTTCCAGGTAAAAACATCATAACTTCTTCATAATAGATCCAAATTCAGTGAGACCAAATGAATTGGTTAGAGTATAGTATTTAGTATGTTTTGTATGATTTTCAGATCTACACAATGAATATTCTATGCATGGAATTCTCTACAAGTTCTCTCTCCATAATAAGCCAGAATTCAGCAAGGTCTGTCGTTTTTGCTATAAATCGTTATCTGGGAGGTTCCAAGCAGTGAAACCTAGAGGAATTGCATAAAAGAAACTAAAAAACATTGTGCACCATTTTCAGACCTTTATTCATTACAGGTACAGAGTTATGATTGTTTCAATTTAGGGTTGTTGACTAATCTAAAATTGGTCATGTGAGACTAAAGTAAAGTTTGATGAAAATGCTATTCTTTTGTTGTTGAAGTTAAGGAAGGTCTGTAGATATGTGATTTCATACACCAGGTATGTTAAAGAGAAACATGTATGTTTACATTCATGTTTTGATGGTTACATTTGGTCATGACATGGTACATGCTTGAGGCAGTCCTATAGATGATAACCACTAATATTAAGACCTCTTGGAAGCAATAAATTCGACCCCAACAATGTATAACAACATCCACAAGTAAAATGACCTCTCCCACAAGGAACTCGACCCTTCTTCCAGTCAACCCAACCCCTGCTATGAGAAACTTGGCCAACCACAACAGAACTCGACCCTGATGAAGAAAATTGACTCTACAACAAGGTAACTTGGCCTCCCTTAAGAAATAGATGCAACCATGAAGAATTATGATCCTATTTAAAGGAAAATCATCCTACTCAAGAGCATTTGACCCATACACCAGTAAAACTCAGCCACAAATGATAAAATTCTGGCTTCCAATGAGAAAATCAACTACACACAATAAAATTCATCCACTGAAGATAAACTCTACCACACATAAAGCACAATAAAAAGATCTAAATGATATTCTCTCCCGACCATCTAGGGTGGATGGTCTCACAACCTAAACCAATCTTCCTCTCTAGGGTTTTTTGTCCCAAGAGCTCCTCAAATTCATTTTTATAAAAACAACATTGTATAATGAGAGAGGGTTCCCTCATTCCTCTTTGATTTCCTCATTCACCATTTTTTTAACCCGCTTACCCTTTTAATAAAGTAAAGTGAATTTATAAACTCAAGTCACTTAAAAACACATTTTTAATTAATTACTCAATGTCACTTTTAAAAAGTTACTTGTATGCCCCGATGACATTAATTAACGAATTAATTCCCTTTTTCCTTCACTGACTATAGCCTACAAGAATCACTTAGGCTATTCCATCAATCTCTTGTAAATCATTTGGAAAGGAACATTACAGTCCTCCCTTCCTGAGATTGCTTGTCCTCAAGCAACTGCAAGTGTGGATGCTGCAATATCTTGTTACCTTCCCACATGGCATTGTTCGTTGGAAAAACTCTCCACCTAATGAGGTACTCTCAGATCATCCTATTGCAGAATTTCCTCTTCCAAACCTCCAAAACCTTCTCAGGAACCAACACTAATTTCCCCTCCTCATCTAATGGGGGTAAATTTGCCAAAGACGTTACATGTTGTCCCAATGCCTTCTTAAGGCACAAAACATGAAACTCATGGATCTTACTCCTTTCCATAAACTCAAACTCATAATCCACCTCACCATCTCTCTGAATCACCCTATAGGGGGCATAAAATCATGGCTTTAGATTTCCTGCACCACTTTTCTTCAGTGAAGACTTTTTGTATGGTTATAATATCAAAAACTCCAAGTCCCCCACCTCAAAAGTGAGCTCGACCATGTGCCTATCTGCATAAATATTTTGTTGATTTTGTGCCACCTGTAAATTTTCCTTGAGATCATTGAGGATGTCTTGACTCTCCTGGATCCAATCCTTGGATTTGGGAGCCCTGCTATCCCCAAATTTCAAATCAAAAAATGAAGGAGCATCATAGCCATATAATTCTCAGAATGGGGTCATACCAATGGACATATGATAAGTGGTATTATAACAATGTTCCCCAAATGAAACTACTTAACCCATGAATTATGGTGCCCGGACACATAGTTACGTAAATACCCCTCAAGACACTTTTTCACAATCTCTATCTGACCATATTTTGGGGGACGGTAACTAGTGTTAGGAGTCAACTTTGTGCCAACCAACCTAAACAACTCTTGCCAAAATGCTTCGAGTAATTTCTTGCCCCTGTCACTGACAATGTACTTTGACAACTCATGGAGTCTGAATACCTTCCTAAAGAACAACTATGCTACCTTTGTTGCCTTGTATTATGAGGAAATGGAAAAGAAATGTGTGAAATTGGTCAACCAATCAACCACCACATATATGCAGTCTTTTCCCTATAACTTTTGTAGACCTGTGATGAAGTCCAAGGACAGACTTTCCCATTTCTGCTCTGGAATGGGAAATGGCTATAATAACACTGTAGGGTGAGTCTGCTCTGAATTTTTATTCTAAAAAGTCATACACTCCTTCACATGCTTCAATACATCATATTTTAGGAAACCCATAAAGGGAGAAAACCTCTTCTTCTTCGAAATGATAGGCAGTCTTTTAAGTTCTGTACATCATCTATAATTGAGCACCAACTCAATGTGAGACTGCTACCTCTGTTTTACAAGCTGCAACTTGTTTGAGAGCACCAACTCTCTTGTTTCTCTAGCACCCACTAGAAGGAAGCACCAACTCCCCTAATGTTCCAGCACCAACTGGATGGAAGCACCAACTTCCAGTTACACAGGCTCCAACTTGTATAACAGAGAACACTTGTTCTCCCTTGCACCACCCTGCCACCCTGGTTTCTCTGGCTGCAACCAGATGGAAGCTACAACTCCCTGTGTTCAAGCTCCCATTTGAACCTCTGAGGACAACAATCCTCCCTAGCACCTCCCAACCACCCCGGAATATAAAAGAATAAATAAACAACCAACTTCAAAGATAAATCGATTCTTACCACTTCTTCTATGTTCTGTAAATCTGGTCTTCTTCTAATTGTTCTGCAATTCTTCTCTTCCTTTTTCTGTTCTGCAATTCTGCTCTGCTTCAACTTGTTCTGTCATTCTACTCTGTTTCAAGTCTTTTCCTCATCTGTTACTCTTCTCTAATTTTTATATCACACTACGCACATTTTCAGTCTCACACTACGCATATTTTCAGTCTCACACTACGCATCCTGTGATTTTCCCTTTCTTATAGTTTAATTCATTTTTCATCCAGAACAACCAACCATGCACAGTCTGTATCTTTTTCTTTTATGCACACACACCCATAGCAGTTACACTTCGCATCTTCTTAGGCAAAAGAAAAACCGTCTGAGCAACTGAAACGCCAACCGATCAGGAATCATGAATCAATTTTGCTAACTGATTCGTAACTGGTGAATTAACTGTGAGAGAGAACAGTAGCCCTCCGATCATATTCAAGTTTATGTAATGTCCCCACTTTGGGACATCATCACAGGGCAGAGATTTATGATGACCAGAGTAGCCAAATGGATGCTATAGTGAGTACAGGGGTATTTGAGAGGCATTGTGGGGTCCAGCTTGCATTGATGATCATATTCCATCATTATGAGCCATCCCACACAGGTTGTCTTTGGTTTCGTTGCATTCCGACGATTTCTAAGATTTTGACTATTTTGAGCTAGAAGTCAATGGAATTCACTGAAGAGGTCATTTTGGGCACATTACTTGGAGGAACCTCTCAGTGTAATAGCTCATTGGAATCGGGAGGAGCAACACTACACGATGGGATGGCTAGAAGTGACTTTCAGTGGCCAAGGAAGCCACAAGGAGAGATAAGGAGCTTTTCAAAGGTAAAAAGGTTAATTAATTAATTAAAGTGATTTAATTAATTAATTA
>JZKD02S0910772.1:56108-94884 GCA_000966675.3 Picea glauca
TGGATGGAAGCACCAACTTCCAGTTACACAGGCTCCAACCTGTATAACAGAGAACACTTGTTCTCCCTTGCACCACCCTGCCACCCTAGTTTCTCTGGATGCAACCAGATGGAAGATACAACTCCCTGTGTTCAAGCTCCCACTTGAACCTCTGAGGACAACAGTCCTCCCTAGCACCTCCCAACCACCCCGGAATATAAATGAATAAATAAACAACCAACTTCAAAGATAAATCGATTCTTACCACTTCTTCTCTGTTCTATAAATCTGGTCTTCTTCTAACTGTTATGCAATTCTTCTCTTCCTTTGTCTGTTCTGCAATTCTTCTCTAATTCAACTTGTTCTGTCATTCTTCTTTGTTTCAAGTATTTTCCTCATCTATTACTCTTCTCTGAGTTTTATATCACACTGCGCACATTTTCAGTCTCACACTGCGCATATTTTCAGTCTCACACTGCGCATCCTGTGATTTTCCCTTTCTTACAGTTTAATTCATTTTTCGTCCAGAACAACCAACCACGCACCGTCTGTATCTTTTTATTTTATGCACACACACACCCACAGCAGTTACACTTCTCATCTTCTTAGGCAAAAGAAAAACGGTCTGAGCAACTGAAATGCCAACCGATCAGGAATCATGAATCAGTTTTTCTAACTGATTCGTAACTGATGAATTAATTGTGAGAGAGAATAGTAGCCCTCCGATCATATTCAAGTTTATATGCACCGTTGGATGAACTTTATTAATCTTGCCTTTAAATCGGGTTTCAGCATTTCGGCATTCCTGTGGCCAAGTGTCTCAACACTTCATGTCGCGACCTCTGATACTCCGATATAGAGCTTTTCTACGCTAGCTCCTTCCTCTATATGACCATGGCCATGACTAAGCACTTATGCATAAAGTGCTTTTTGTGAATTCTCATTTCGTGAATCTGGAGATGAGGCATCTCGACTCTCCAAGTCGCGATCCCCGAATCCCTGAAATGGAGCTTATCTGAACTGACTCCTTCCCTTCTCGTGACCACCGACGATGACCATAGGATGTGCCAAAAGGCGCTTCATATTTCGCGAGTTTATAAACTTCATTGAGTCTGATCGACAGTTGAGATCTCCATAGATCCGACGGTCCAGATCTTATCGCGATCTCGCATCTCGCGAGTTTCCACACCATGCTCCGTTGACTCCAAGTCAGCGACTTGTCCTATGATTCGACGGTCAAGATCTGATCTTAATTCAATGGCTCAAATCATATCGTGATTTCGCATATCGCAATTTCAACGTTCTTTTGGTTATGTTTCGTGCCTCTCCAAGTCGCGATTTGTGAAACTCCGAAAAGGAGTTGGATCAACGGTCCAGATCACATCTTGATCTGACAGCTGCGATTAAATCGCATTTTCGCATATCACGATTTTGGTGGTTATGTTTCTTGCCTCTCCAAGTCGCGATTCGTGAAACTCCAAAATGGCGTGGGATCAACGGTCCATGATCTCGATGAATCTATGGTCCAGATCTCATCGTGAATTCGCATCTCGTTATTCCTTCGATGGAGGTTCTTTTCACTCCAAGTTGTGATAGGTGAAACTCTAAAATGGAGCTTAGATCAACGGTCCACGATCTTGATGAATCTACGGTCCAGATCTTATCATGAATTCGCATCTCGCGATTCCTTCGATGGAGGTTCTTGTCACTCCAAGTCGTGATAGGCGAAACTCCGAAATGGAACTTAGATCAATGGTCCACGTCTTTTGGTGTATTGACAGTCAGGATCTTTTCGTGATTTCTCAATTCTTCACTGTGTCTGCATCGGGATTTCGAGATTTCGCAAACTCGCTTCACCTTGCACTTTTAAAGATCGTGCAGATTCTCCTGGATCCTACAATGGTCAATCCTCACGCTCGGATCTAATGCCTGAGATCTATCCTCCATATCTATGCACTCTTCTTGTCTACATTGAGATATGATATTCATCAAGAATTCTGAATTGTTGATCCAACGATCACTGTTGCTGCTCCTCCCCCATTATCACTGCGATGTTGATCATGCTAATCTTTGCCATCGCTATTCTTGCCAACAATCCTCTGCACTATCTCTTCTGAGCTTATTCGAATCTTCTCTGCAACGTCTTCTCATAATGCCCATCTATTACATACTTTCTGTACTCATGCCATCTTCATTGTTGTACTTGCCATCAATGACAAGCATCCGTTGTCTGTTAAATATTTGCCAACAAATGGTGTGCTCAAATCCCCTATCAGGTGGTCTCCCTGGAGGTATGTGTCGAAAAACCTTGTCATGCTTACTCAACAACGCCTGAATATATGCATGATGATTTTGTCATCCCTCTACATTTTCTTGAGTTGTAATCAAGCACTCAGTTGTACATGCTACATCTATGTGTATGAAAATGTCCTTCATACTTTTTTTTGACACAATATTAGGGGCACTATTTGACATGCCCCTTAGAACAACCTTCTTTTTTTTTGTAGTATTGAACTTCATCTCCATTACCCAGTAATTCATTGTAATTTCTCCTAAGGAATGAATTCGTTGAACACCCAAGACTATATTGGTGTCCGCCAAATCAACCACATAAAAATCATGTGTCACAGTATAATTTCCCAACGTCACGACCAATCTTGGAATATTTTGTGTGCATGTCATATTAAATTCATCATCCACTACCATGTTGAAACCCTTGAAGTCCTCTATAGCCATGCATCTCTTGGCCACCAATGTTACATCAATGAAGTTGTGTGTCTCCCCGCCATCAATCAAATTTGTGACACGTTGTCCCCATAGTACCCCTCTAACTCTAAAAGTGTAGTATCTAGGGATGCCTAATAGAGTGGTGATAGTCACACCCTTAGCCTCCTCCCAAGGATGATCATCACTCGATCCTTCCTGCTTGTTTCCCTTTTCATGTGTAACCTCCTCCTCTTCTTCATCATTGTCTAAGTGCACCTCTATATAACATGTCTTTACCTTTTGCATGCACCTGTGTCCCAACTCCCAAGGTTCTTTACAACTTAAGCAAAGCTTCTTTCTTTTCAACTCATTATGAGTCACCTCATCCAACGTTTCCTTTCTGGTTCACTCATTTTGAAAAAAATTGTTATCTTTATTTTTGGGGTGAATGAATGGCTTGGAGAATTTTTTTGTCTTTAGGACCACATCCTCCATGTCCCATATCCTGATAATGGCATCCTGCAAAGTCTCTGGTTTGAATGATTTTACCCAACCACGAAATGGCCCAGATAAACCTTCAATGAACAACATAACTAGTGTCTCCTCATATATATCTTTCACTATGACTGCAAGCCTCTGGAACTTCGCAATGTAGGAACTTTGTAATGTCCCATAGTGACCAATTCATAGTACCACCACTCATGGGACTCTCCATCTAACTGAAAAGTAGTGAATTTAATCGCTTGTGCCTCTATCATAGGGTTGAGTTGGAAATATGTGTCTAAATTTTGAACCCATGCTCTAGTTGTGCACTTGCTCGAACCATCAAATGAAGGAATGGTTAGCTTCCCAACCTTTCTCATGCGGTCCAATTTATGTTGACCCTTGTTGAAGTCCCTTGGTTTTTTCCTATATTTGATCATACAATAGTCTTGTAATGACATGGCTACTTGGAGCTGATCACCAAGAGCTCGGTCCTCCCTTAAGTAATCAATAAATAATTCACCATGTCCTCATTGCCCTTGATCACATCAAGACACTGTGATGTACCCTTATTTTTTTATTAACAATAATTTTATGATTATAAAATTAATTAAAAATTAATATTCTTTATTTCCATAATAAAAACGCATTCTCCAGTGTTATTGAACATGGCATCCAACGTTAACCTTTACAACAAAAACAAGTAAGCACACATTCACTTTCTTGACAAGAATTTTCAAAGACCATTATGAAAATATATATTAATCTTAAGTTGTGTATTGGTTTACAGGATGACCATGAGAATCATGAGAATAATTATGTAACATTTTGCTTATATTACAAATGATCACCTTCACATAGATATAATCCTTTCTTCTCTCTCAGAAATGGAAGAGAAAGAATCAAGGAATTCCATAATTTGGTCCCGGATGAATCTTTCACTCAAATATATATTATATTTTATTATCAACAAGATAAAAAAAATACCTTGTTTTGCATGTGTAAACTTGTGGGTGACATATAGATCCAACCAATGAATCTTTGCGCTCATCACCTTCATCGTCTTTGTGAGTAAATCGAACTCGATAGACCATAATAGTTGGCATCAATGCTACCTATTATTGTGTTATCTTTAAATATTAAAATTAAGTATAACAAGATAAGTAAAACAAATATATAAATTTGTATAAAATATTTATCCTAGAAACCCTTCATCGATAAAACTACCCTCAAAGATATATATTTATTAACCTTGGTCAAATTGACCAAGTCAGCCAACTTGGGCACCTTAAAATGAAGTATATTGAGCCTATAAATATACTTCATCATGTCAAATACCATGGGCCGGTAAACTCCCTATGATAAACCCATGATTGACTAGATCAAGGTTAACTTAATCACTCTATTATTTAGTGAAGATTAGCCTAACATATATGTTAATTCCAACTCATGACATTCCTTTGCAGGGTCTATTTCTAGACAAGTTCTTCATGGCTAATTAGTAATAAATATCATACAGATACTTGGGGCTTGTATATCCTTCTTAAGTACCACAAGCCTTGAAACACTGTAACGACCATATTTTATGCAATAACCCTCATTAAACTTGTTAGTTTTTACCTATTGTATTAATCATCCTTCTCTCCCATAGTAACACAACAATCTTCTTCAACGACAGAGGCACAACAACAACAACAATAATGATTCGGATTCTTGTGTAGGGTACTTGTGTAGTCACGATGAGGGTGCAACTGAGGAAAATGAGGGCATATCACTAGGTTGTTTGGGGTATTGCATTGCAATTATGTAGGATAGAGATTGAGAAGGCTCGTGCATGCCTATAGCATGCATGCAATAATCTCATCCACCTCCAATTTTGTAACTGGTGTTCTAGATTTAGCATTGCAATTTTATAATAGATGTTTTTCTTCTTTTGGAATTTAATTTTTAGATTTAGAAGTAGGTTGTTTTTCCAAGAAAAAATTCACATAAAAACCACTTAGTACTTCCTCATGATGCATGGATGGTAAACATCATAAATTGTTGGAACTTATTACTGTGTCTAACCTCGAGGGGCTCTAGAGGGTTGAACCCGCAACCTCCAGCCTTTTGAGAAGTCTCAAGACCACTAGAGCTAACCCTCGGGGTTGAAATTTTAAGAACATGGAGGTAGTATTTCATCCATATGTGTGCACAAGTCACGATATGATTTAATATAATCTCTTTGAGTGTAACCACACATTTGACCACTACCTTAATATCACCCCATGGCTTCAAGAAAACCCCTCAAGGGGATTAAACCTTACCCATTGGTGAAAACACCTTGATCCTCACCAACATAAGTAGGCTTACTTTATCTTCATTTTTCTTTTATTCTAAAGTTATCTTAAGTACGGGGACTAGGTAAGCTTCTAGTTTCAAGGAGAGTGCATTTCCCTAGGTAAAGTTAGATTAGGATTTTTCTTTTTTAATTTTGGTGTCCATAAGGATGAGTTGTTTTTTTCTTCTCCTCTAGATTTTCTCATTTATAAAGAAGGTAGGTTGGGAATTGTTACTTTTTTAATGTTTTTGAATGTGAGATTGAGTTGTGTATTAGTGATTAGTGGAGTATTTTTGAACTATAGTAGTGCACTATTTTTTCAAATTTAACGAAAAGTAGGTTGCAGGTTTGAGAGTTTTGTTTTATACTTTCTATCCTATATTTTCAGTATGATGTGTTAGTATATTAGTGTATTTAGAATTTATAGTTTTGATAGTCCTTAAAGTTTTCATGTTTTAGCTGTTAGGGTTTTTAAAGTGTAGAATCTGCCTACCATGGYCTGAAAATTATAACAAGGTATCAGAGTATGTTATCTAAGATTTTCAAAAATATGTGTATGGAGTGGGTTGTTTCGTGTGAGAGAGATTGTTGGAGGATATTATTAGGTGTGATGCTCTTACTTCAATGATTGAAGAAAACCAGGACTTGTGATAGGTTGTTGTGCATGATGCATGAGTTGCTCCAATGATTAGAGTGTTGATTTTCACCTATCATAGGTTTCTAATTTGATTTTATTTAGGTTGATATATTTGGTATAGTATTTTTGTAGGAGTTGTAGGAATGAATACCCTTAGTATTAAAGTGTTTCATGTTGGAGGGTGCTTCCAATTTTGTACTATGAAATGCATGCTACAACCTCTATCAATCCCACAAAGCTAGTTGATCATAACAAGAAGGTAGCCAAGGTGAAGAGATTCATCCTTGATTCAATACAGGATCATTTGAGTCCTCATATAATGGAGAATAAATTAACAAAGGACATGTTTGATGCCTTAGTCACTATGTATTGGAGTGATAATGTTAACTAGAACATGCTACTAGAAAAGAAGCTCACCATCACTCACATGAGCGACACAAGTATGGTCGCTAACTACTTGATGAAGATCATTGAGTTTTGAGATCAATGCATTGTTATTGAGGTGAAGGTGGAGGATGAGGAGTTGGTGCCTATAGAACTGAATCGGTTCCATTCATCCCGGGACATGTTTATTCGGGGTGTTTATGCTTGTTAGAAGCTTCCCACATTTTAGAAGCCTTGGATGGGTTCATGTAGGAGAATACCATATTAGAGTCTATTTTCACCAGAGTGGAGGAGATATAGAACCTAACCCTTATCGAGAAGATGAGGAGAGGATGTAATAAAGGATGACCCAAGAAGGGTTAGAAAGGAACAGAGGAAGAATCAAATTATTTATATCATAGGAAGAAAGACTTGAGTAAAATGAATTGTTTTAAGTGCCACAAGAAGGATTACTATGCATCTCAATATCCCAAGAGGAGGAAAGATAAGCAACAACATAAGTAGTTTGTAGGGGGTGTGGAATCTTTATATGGGGTGGATGAGTTAACATCTAGACTTGAGACAACTTTTTCCATAGTATCATGCCTTTCCATTCACATTGTTTTTGGTGTAGGGTAAAATGTAGACAATGGAGCATCCAGACACATGACCTTCAATAGGAAGGTGTTCAATAGACTTCAAGAATAAGTGTATGGAATATAGGTGGAGTTGGGAAATGATGCTACTTGTCTAGTAACTAGATTGGGCTTTTTTTATTTCCACATGCCTTGAGGTGATGTTCTTGAGCTAGATGATGTCTTCTATGTTTCTACTTTAACAGATTTATTTTGGTTTCTTGCATGACATATCTACAATGTATGGTTGAGTTTGATGGTTAACGAGTGATCATTAAAAAAACTGTCCTCAAACTTGGTCAAGTTATGGCTATAGGAATTTGAGATGGTGGCCTTTACAGACTACTTATTGATCATTATAGTAAGTATGCGAGGATGCCATGATGGGGGAGTGTACTTCCAAATTTATGGAGACAATTTTTAAACCTACCATAGAATTAGTGATTAGTTCCAGGATGAAATTGATTGGAGTATTGAAGAGTTTCAGGACATGTTTTGAAAGGACTCTCTTAGAAAGAGGGAGTTGGCCTTTATGATACTCTTACTTTAGTTTCCAAAGGATTCTCTCTGAAAGAAGGAGTTGATCTCGATGAGGTATTTTCTTTGGTTGTCAAAAATTTTTAGATTCATGGATGAGATACCCATGAATTTAGATTGAAGAATACCATGTATGGGTTGATTCATGCACCACGAGTTTGGTATTTTAGTATCGATGAGCTTTAATCAAATTGGAATTTTCCAAGTTTAGTGGAAAATTTAATTCTTTTTTAGATAGAATTGATTCACTTATCTTGGCCCTCTGAAAAAAAATGAGTTTTTCATTACAGGAAGTCTTGAACAACTCATGTTGAGGTGTAAGAATATTTTGACTAGTGAAATTGACATGAATAATGCAAGAGGTTGGTAGGTTGTTGATAAATTTTTCCTTCTACACAATATCACACCCTAAAGATAGTAAAGATATTTTAGAGTACAAAAGTAAATAGTGACCCATGGTTATATTTATTTACATTCATAAATAGTTAACATGATGCCAAATTCCCTAACATAGGGGAAGTTTGAGATATAGAGGTAGAGACTTGGTTTGGTCAAGAAACTTTCCTTTCAAATAGAGAATGTTAGTCTTTGTCTATTTCATTAGTCATTGTTCTTTCTCGTAGTGGAACAATAGTATGCTTTAGTAGTAGAGGTGCACCAGCAACAAGATCAATAATTTGGATTCTTGTGCAGGGTAATTGTGCATTCATGATGAGGGCACAATTCCAGGTTGTTTTGGGTATTGTGTTGCAGCTATGTAAGATAGATATTGAAAGGGCACAAGCATGCATGTGCCAACCTCATCCACTTACAATTTTATTAGAATCGTTTCAGTTTTAACATCACAATTTAGATTCCTTTTATCTTCAGTATGTTCTTGTTTTATAGTTATGTTAAGCACATGAACTAAGGGAACTTTATGTGATAGGGAGGGTGCACTTACCTAGACATAATTATATTAAGGGTTTACTTTTATAATTTTGGTGCCCATAGGGATGGGTTGTCTTTTTGTTCTCCTCTACCCTTCCTTATCTATGAAAAGGCAAGGTGGCAACAAATTTTTTTGTTATTTTCTCAATGTTTTTTAGTGTGAGATTGAGTTGTGTGCTAATGATTAGCATAATATTTTTTAGTTGCATCATTGTATTATTTTCTAAATTTAATGAAAAGCAAGTTGCAGGTTTGAGTGTTTAGTTTTGTGCGTTTTGTCTTATATTTTTAGTATGAAGTGGTAGTAATTATAGATTAACATATTCAAAATTTATAGTTTTGATAGTGCTTAAAGTTCTTTGTTTGACTGATAGCGTTTTTTCGTGTAGAATTTTCCTACCATGGCCTGGAAATTTTAACAAAATGCACTTGCTTTTGTAGTTGTATTAGATTAAAATAAAAATCATGACAATGCATGTATTGTTTCTCTTTTTTTTTTCTTTTCTCTTCATGCTATAATATTCACATGGACATCCAAAAGACTAGGTTTTAATGATATAGTTTGAGAAACAAAAACAAGCCACGATGAAGGACTCACACAAATCCATCTAATGCATAACAATGCATTTCACATAACCTCTATCCATTGTCTAACCAAATACAATTGGATGAGTAAGATAAAAAACCATGACTCTAGTTGACTGGGAATGTAACATGTGCCATCTCTAATGCCCACATTGAAGAAATTCCAATTGAACAACCAACATAAAAAGTAGTATATCTTACACCATCAAGCCTTAAATAAAAAGTAAAACATAATGGTAACATACCCAATCACATTTATATAATGTGTAATGTTGCAACACACTTCCAATGTATTTAGTGTCCACAATAACATAAACAATCGACCAAGATTTCCAAATCAAAGTTAAATGCTTATGAAAGCTACAAATGTCAAAGGATATACAACATCTAAATTGTCATGTCACCATAGTGTGCCAAGCTGAATCTTGTGATCATGAACCACTAGAGGATGTGTGCCATTGTGATGTTTCTTGCTTGGTTTCTTGGAAACAACAAGGATACTTCGTCCAGACTATGCCTCTTCACCTAGAGCATACCCATACTATGTTCTAGGCTACCAACGAGTCACACTCCTACTCTAGTGAAACTCTTGTATACTTAGACATTTGTTAACAAGTTAACACTTAATCATATTTAAGCATACATCCATGACAAACCAAGAGAAATGTGGAAAAAATGAAAGACAAACACAGAAATAGTGTGGGCGCTCAAACTATGCCTAACACCCAGCTAAGTCTTTGTTACCGCATAACAGTTACAACATGAGCACTATTGACTCGATTTACAAATTCGGTAGAGTCACATGACTCGCCTCAACTCACCAAGACACTCATAAACAAATTCTTCACAACAAAAGTCTATGTCTAAATCATCTTTGTCACATCCTACGGTGCACCTAGGATGTGCCCACAACTATAGACTTATTGTCTCTTTGTTTCCGTAGAATTAACAAATTTCGGTTCTACCTCACACATGCCTCCAACAGACCTGTGTTTACAGACTTCCAAAAACAAAACCCAAGAGAAGCTTGCCCAACTCTGTCCACCGAATCCTCCTCAAGGTAGCACAAGTCATCCCATGTGGAGTGACTTCACTCCTTGAGGGAGCTCGCCCTCTTCATTTGCCTCAGAATTGAAAATCTCCTTTCTCTCCTTGTCTTCAAATCTTTCATTCCTTGGTTGTGTTCCCTTGTTCTCTTATAATCACTCCAAAGGTCACCATTGTGAACCATCACATCCTTTGGGGGTGATGTGCCCCTTTGCGTACAAATGTCCAAAGGAATTATCACACCCCTTCATGGACTCAGTCACCCAAATGAATCGTTTCACCCCTTTGTGGACCCAACCGCCCAAATGAACCCATGTGCTCATCATCTGTCATGCCCCTTGGGACTGGCACTCCCAACCTTGGTGCACCCCTCATTTCAGTGCGACCCAGTCTCTCGGCCACTTCATACTTGGAAAGCCCCTTTTCACTTCATTAAATCTAGAAAAAAAAAATACAGTGATGCAACTAAAAAATATTATGCTAATTGCTAGCACACAACTTAATCTCACACTAAAACACATTGAGAAAATAACAGTGATGCAAATAAAAAACTTCATACTTTGGCATCCACTTTCCCAACTTGCGTGTCGAAGCAACCCCGATTTTCATCTCCTTGAGGACTTGGGTGAAGGTCTTTGCACCCATCTAGTCGAATACATTACATCCTTCCCCACCTCAAGTCGTTTTCGTCCCCGACAAAATCCAAAAAATATACGATCTCCAAGTCTCTGCCTGAACTTGTGCCTCCACTGCAACTAAGTCTGTTGGAAACCCCAAGTTTCGTACCAACCAAAGACAACAAATTATGTCACAAGGAAACTACTTTGACACCCCAAGTTTCCCTATGAAGTGGAAACCCCAAGTTTCCCTGTGAAGTGGAAACCCCAAGTTTCCCTGCGAAGTGGAAACCCCAAGTTTCCCTGCGAAGTGGAAACCCCAAGTTTCCCTGTGAAGTGAAAACCCCAAGTTTCCCTACGAAGTGGTAACCCCAATTTTCCACAAACCAAACTGTACTACACCCAACTCCACACAATCTAATGGAAAATTTAAAATGATCACTTCTCCCAACTACAAGGATGAAAGTCACCCAAATCCGTTGCACTCTCTCACTGCGATGTTTCCCACTTCACTTCAAAATTTCAGCTAAGTGTTGAACTCTTGCGATCTTGTTTATCCACACATACTTCAACCAACTTTGTCATGTCTCCACACACTTAATTCCCCCACGAATTAGACTAATTGGGTAGCTATTCCAACCATCGTGACCAAATCATGAGAATGCATTTCCCCATGCCCGAAATTAGTATTTTATGTTGCATCTCAGTCACTTTGTCTAAATACAAAGACTAAGGCAAGTGTCCATCCTTGCCTCACTACTACTCCCATCATCCGATCTTCATCAAGGAGTTATTATGTAGTGTATAAGTGTTTCACTTCGAACCTATTAGTGCATATGTACTCTTGACCCTCTTGCCATGTTGTTGTTCTCACCCAAGTCATGAACTAGTTGAGTGGTTAGTCCAACCGTCACACTCCTTGAGTCTGCATAACCTCATGCACAAACTGGTCACTTCCTTTTGTAATTCGGTCCATCCATGCAATCATCTCATACCAAAGCAATGTCTCCCCTCATGTTGTTTCACTATGAAGTCATCCCAAAACAAAGTCTTCTATGACAACTTGACTCCATTGTCGACATCATGGCACAGTTACCCAATCTATTTCAACAAGAACTGGACGTCCAGACTTTCTTTGCCCCACTACTTCTTCTCTCATCCATGTTGTTGCATCTACCTCTCTATTCCTTTGAATGGTTAGGATTCACCCTCAATCATTATTCCCAAAGCAAGAGAAACACCAATGCCCTAGTAATATCTTTGTGTTGCAATATGCTTGTCTGCACAATCCTTCAAATGAAGGCAAGTCCTCAACTTGCATCCTTTTTTCAAGTCACCTCAATGCAACTCAACATATATGATAAGTGTGGCCAACATGTCCCACACTCCTGAAAATGTCCCAATGAACTGTCCAAAGTGCTCCAAGTAGAATGAGTCACCTCGAAGAACTTCCATGCCTTAGGCACGTTCACACCAATATTTATACCAACTCCAACCAATTACCCCTTTTGGATCTCTAATTCATCACACGATCATCTACAAGTCACCAAGGTGTGTTTTTCCTCGTCCAATGTCCCATACCAAAGGTGATCGAACACCACCAAGTCACTTGGTTTTCATTCTACCCATTTAGGTTGATTGCCAATGATTCTTGGTTGACTTCTATGCTAACTCCATCTATCTCCTAGAAAGAAAATTCCGTGCACCTACTATAAGCATCCAAACTATGGCAATGTCATTGTGACTACCAATTCATTGCATGACCCAATGAAACTGGCTAAGGAACCAAACACCAAGGTGCCTCACCCATCCTCTCAAATTTGGCACGAACAAACTTCATTGCCCACTTCACTGCAACGTCTTGTCCAATATCCCTCATAAAAGAGTTAGGAAAATTACTCAACCCACCTCCATGGATGCATCCGAATCTGACTAAATCCACCACATGAATTTTCCAAGTAGGTCTCCCCAAGCTCTCTGCACATTCATCTCATCAAGGCGTCCCAACTGCTGCTATGTGACTTCTTCAAATCTACACCACTTGAGTCACCCTCAAGTCTGTAGGTTTTCACCAAGGAAACAAAATGGACTTGAACCAACAAGTCATCCATCTTCCCTTCAAACAACTCACTGCAACACTTGGAAAATTAAAGAACTCAAAACCAACCATACCTTTCCAATGACATCCTTCGTTGAAACCATTTTCTAAGTCTGTTGTCTTGGACCTCCACTTTCCCAAGCAACCAACTCTCCACATGAAATCATCTCAACCACCCTCCGCAGCTCCACAACCCTACAAGTCCTTCGTTGCGATACAAGGTTGATTCCATTCATCCACTTCGAAAAAATTTCTAAGTCCCAAACTCTACATGCAACCGGCCGAACTCATCTCCAATGTCTTTCCATCTCCGCACCTTGACTTCTTCTGCTTCAAGGCACCATGTATCCATTGCCTGACTGTCAAGTCATACTGCTGCTAACTAACTATTGTAACTTGGCAAAGAGCTACCTCATATGAAGGCTTCAATCAACCCATCCATCAACCCATCTTAACTCAACTATTTTTCTCGGCGATGCATGACATGAAGACGTCATCATGGAAATGTGCCCAACCAACTACCTGCTTTAAAGTTTCTCTAGGTATCCCCAAGTCGGCCAACAAAACTAAGTGCTTCACCTTGTTGTAACCCAAAACTGCTCCTTTTTACAATCATTTCTACAATCACCCTCTGTGTTTCTCTTCTGTGATCACTTATGTGATCAGATCTACGAAAAGTCGTGCAACAATCATGCATTCAACTGCCTTGCCCAAGTGCTCAGTTTTACCAAAAAACTATATGTCTAGTCTCTCAAGGTTCTTGCAACAAGTCTGGAACTAACTTCCATCACACATCAAACCAACTAAATCTACCTCTGCGATCAATTCTACAACAAGTTATGCAATGAACTTTGCGACGAGTTATGTGATCACCCACCCTGTCCAAGTGCTTCAGTTCACCACAAAATATACTCTCGATATGCACAAGGTGTGCGCCCAACTCAAACTTCCCATTACACCATCAAACGAATCTATTTCATAATTATGATGCAAATTATGTGATGAACAAGTTCGATGCACCAAACTATTCACCAATTCTGCGAGAGTTCCCACTAAATTGCTTTTGCAACAAACTACCTTCTCAACAAGTGTGTCATGTCCACTATCACCACTGTAGTAGTAGAGCATGTTTCAAGCTATGATACCATATATCTTCGATATAGTGGTGAAGAGCTCCCTAACCCTTCTCCAAAATCTACAATGATCAAACCCTGATACCATCTATCATCGAGATAATGGTGAATATCTCCCCCCTTCTCCAAAATATGCAAGGAATCCTCTCTTATACCATTTTTCATGGCCCCATGGTGTGCCTAAAGGAATCTTGCGTTCGTGCACCATTAAAGGACATGCGACACCGTGACATTTCTCGCTTGGATTCTTGGCAACACCAAGGATACTTCATCTAAACTACGCCTCTTCACCTAGAGCATATGCATACTTTGTTATAGGCTACTAATGAGTCACATTCCTACTCTAGTGCAACTCTTGTATACTTAGACATTTGTTAACAGTTTAACACTTATTCATATTTAAGAATACATCCATGAGAAACCAAGAGAAATGTGGAACAAACGAAAGACAAACACAGAAATAGTTCGGGCAGCACAAATCGTTCCTAACACCTAGTTAAGTCTTTGTTATTGCAGAACAGTTACAACATGAGCACTACGAGATCAGTTTACAAATTATTCAGAGTCATACTAATCACCTCACCTCACCATCTTTGCCACATCCTATGGTGCACCTCAAACATTCTCACAATCACAAACTTTTTGTCTCTTTGTTTCCGCAGACTTCACAGATTTTGATTCAGCCTGACACACACCTCCAACAAACCTGCGTTTCTATACTTCCCCAAAACAATCCCAAGAGAATATCACCCAACTATGTCCACTGAATCCTCCTCAAGGCAGCACAATTCCTCTCATGTTGAGAAACTTGGCTCCTTGAGGGAGCTCACCCTCTTAATCTGCCTCAGAATCTTAGAGCTCTTCTTGCTCTCCTTATTTTCAAATCTTGCCTTCCTTGGTTTTGAGCCCTCGTTCTCTTATAGGAAATCCAAAGGTCACCATCCTGAAACGTCATTTCCTTTGGGGGTGTCATGCCCCTTTGTGAACCCATGTCCAAAAAAATCTTCGTACCCCTTCACAGACCTGGTCGCCTAAACGAATCGTCGTGCTCCTTCATGGACCTGGTCGTCAAGACGAACCCATATTGATCCGGATTATTTTCGACATGAAATGAGAGTGGATATATAATAAATAAATGTACAGAGATATATCAGATATTCAATAATATAACATATATTTATCAGAGGTGTAACAATAAACATAGAGATACAGTAATACACAATTTCTATTAATGAGTGAAATGTACAAAATTGTAGAAATACAGAGCGAAAGACTCGCTAGAATGGTGGCAGCTTATCTCTCAGAAGAGATGTGACGACTACTCACATTCTCAAGAAGTCATTACAATTGAGCTCTAAAGGCCTTTAAAACATAAATAAAATCCAAAACCCTAACCCGAAAGATGAAAAGCCAACATTTTTGTGGACCTCGTTTTGGGTAGTTTGGTGTATCAACTTCCTGGGGGCGTAACTTTGGTATACGATCTCCATTTGGGGCACACGAAAGCTCGTTGGAAAGGTATATTAGAGGAGATTCATTTTGGGGGATCAATCAAAGCCTTAACTCTTATTTAAGGTGATCTATCCCGAAGAAACTTCATTTAGGCCCTCAAAATGGCCCTTGAAGTTTAGGAACCGAAAAACTGTTAAAAATAGTAAATTGCCAGAAGATTGTTATGAGCCAGTTGGAATAGGTGGGTGGCCATCGATATCCACCTAGATAAATCCTCCCTACTCAGGTAGAAATGGTCTCCATTTCGTTGACTACCTGGAGGAGAGGGAAAAGTGTTTGTTGAATCTGCATCTTGATGAGTTGCTTGCCTTGTTGGAGAAGATGTGTTGCTTAGCTTGTTGAAGGTTTTCACGAACCCGCGGCTGGAAGGGTTGGACATTTTTAACTAGTCTGGATACATGAGATGACTATGTGTAGAAGGAATCCTTTCACTTTGATTCAATCTTGTCGACCTGCTTCTACTGGACAGAAGGTGCTTGGACTGAGGCTGCAGTGGTTGTGGTGTTCTTTTGTTCACCTTTTGGACAAACTGTGAAGAAGTTTAATTTGTAGTATGAGATACTACCTTTTGGAACTGTTTATGTGGGACAATAGTTGGAACTACCTCTAGTATCCTATAGAGATGACCCCTCATAGTAAAAATGACACTATGGGGTCAAGACTCATAAATAGCATGGTGCTTCCACATATATGGTTGGCCCAACAGAACTTCACATACATCCAGTGGGGCAACATCACATAATACCTCATCCTTGAAGGTTTGGATGTCGTATGACAATCGACACTGTTGGCTGACACGGAGGTCTCGTCCCTAGTGAAGCCATCCAATGTTGTATGGTTGCAGGTGTGGTGTTTTCGACAATCCCAAATTTTTGATGACCTATACTGAGATGAGGTTCTTCTGGCTTCTGTTATCAACAATAAAATGTAGTGGGGTCACCTTCACCCACATCTGTGAATGAAAAATGTGCTCCCCCTCTTAAGGATCTGTTGGTTCTTCTGGTTGAATTGTTACGGTCGTGACAATAGCAGTGGGGTCTATGTCGATGATATGTCTTCTACCATTATTTTCCAAATCAGATTCTGAATCGGGGTTCAGCTCCTTGTATTTGATCTCGGCCACCAATGATTGTTTTGAGAAACATTCATCGATGTTGTGCTTGAGGATTTTTTGGAAATCGCACCATTTTCCAGTTTCCTTCTTCATCTTTCCATTACCCTTCTTTTCCCGTGGTTTGGACTGGTTTTCTGAAGGCTAGTTGTTAGGGCCATATTTACCATACTTTGGTTGTTTCATATTTTCAGCCCCGAACTCCTGCTTGTTCTGGTGCTTAAATTTATGCCAGATTTTAACAACATATTGATAAGCAGCACCTAGTGATGAGATGTCCAAAAAATCCATTTCAGTTTGGATGTATCTGTCTAGAGCCCCACGGTATTTCAGAACCAGATGTTGCTCGGAGTCTTTGATACCCATCTTGGTGCACAAGGTATGGAAGGTATTGGTGAACTTTGGCACTGCTTGGCCCCTCTCTTCCTGCAGTGTGGTCCATCTCATGTATTGGTCATCATAGTTTCCAACAGGGTAATATTGTTCCTTGACCACATCCACAAAAAAATCCCAAGTGGGATCGACCCCATATATTCCAGACTCTTCTGTGGAAATTTTCTCCTAGTAAGTTCCCCACCAATGTTTGACATGGGGGAGATCCTTAAGAAGTGTGAAGGTGATATTTTCCCTGTCGGAAAAATTGTGAACGGAGAAATAAACTTCTAGAATATTTAACCATTTTTCTAGGGCATCCGCATCTATTTGTCCTTCAAATACGAGAATATCAAAATTAACTTGTACCTTGAAAGGAAAGGTGCCTCTAAAGTTTCCTCTTGATGAATATGTGTTGTTTTTTATCGACAGACATTGAAGGATGTGGGAAAAAATCTCTATCATTTCGTCCCTCTGTCGCGTGAGAGCTTTCTCAAGCAACAGATTAATAGAATCGTTTGCTCTCTCATTTTTATTTTCTTTCTCCATGGAGGGTTTCTTGGGTGTGCAAGAGTGATTTTCCTTAAGAGAGACAAGATCAAGACCCAACTTCCTATACTTGGACCTCGTCGGGGACATGCACTGAAAAAAAAAAAACGATCAAGAGCAGCTTGCTCTGATACCACTAATCTGAATTATTTCCGGCATGAAATGAGAGAGGAGATACAATAAAGATATATACAGAGATATATCAGATATCCAATAATAAAATAGATATTTATCATAGATATAACCATAAACACAAATATACAGTAATACACAATTACTATTAATGAGCAAAATGTACAAAACTATAGAAATACACAGCTAAATACTCGCTAGAATGGTGGCATCTTATCTCTGAGAAGAGATGTGATGGATACTCACATTCACAAGAAGATGATTACAATGAGGCTCTAAATTAATTTTTAACATAAAGAAAATCCAAAACCCTAACCCCGGAAGATGAAGAGCCAACAGTTTTGTGGACCTCGTTTTGAGTAGTTTGGTGGATCAACTTCCCAGGGGCGTAACTTTGGCATATGATCTTCGTTTGGGGCGCACGATAGCTCGTTGGAAAGGTATCTTCGAGGATATTTATTTTGGGGGCTCAATCATAGCCTTAGGCTATCATTGAGGTGCTTTATCCCAAAAAAACTTTATTTAGGCCCTCAAAATGGCCCCGGAAGTTTAGGAACCAAAAAACTTCTAAAAATAGTAAATTTCCAGAAGACTATTTTGAGTCAGTTGGAATAGGTGGGTGGCCACCGATATCCTAAATGAACAATCACATATTTCTAAATGAACAATCACATCAAACAACCTTAACATCGCATAGTTAAAATGTCTCCCAATTCGAAAGAAAAAAATAATAAATTCAATTAAAAAACAAAAATCTTACCTATAACATTTAAGTTTTGTCATTATAAATCATTTTTAATGTAATCCATATATAATATTTCTTCCTCTAAAACAAACAAAATGATAAAAACTTAAACCTTCACATATGTATGGAGCTAGATAGTTATCCCACTAACTGCTCCCCACTAGATTCCTTCATAAATGTAAGTATCACTTTATATAATAAGGCTTGTGGACATATCACTCTATATAAATCTTGTAGACAGTTTATTGTATGTTTTTTTTCCTCCTCTACTTCCATCTTATCTTCTATGCATTTATAGCGTGTTTTATATGACTTGGCTCGTGTCTTTTTAGGAACCTCTCCCACTCTACTCAAGCTCTGGCGACCAATACCCTTTGGCGTGCTATAACACAAACAGAGATCTGGCACTCAATCTTAAAAGATAAATACATGTCATATGTTTCAATGGACTCTTGTCTCAAAATAGCAGCGCCTCCTACAAGATCGGCCTCTACCTTTTGGAGAAATATTACAAAAACAACGATTTGGATATCAAATTCACTTTGTTGGAACCCGGGCTCGGGGCACTCCATCAGCCTTGGCAAGGACTTCATTGTTGGTTTGGAACAAAACTTATTTCTCTCCCCTCAACTAATCTCCTCCTTAAATACAAAAAACATATTTTACCTCTTCCAAGTGACAGGGACTCGTCGATCCGATCTTCCGAATGGACCAGTTTCTGCCAACATCTAGCGAGCACGAGCATCCAACTCCACGAATTTGATGATCAGCCAATGTGGATAGGGGGAGATCGATCGGGCTTCCTGACTGCAAATAATGTTTATACAAAAATCTCAAATCACACTTGGAAAACCACTACAGGTGGTTGGAGACATAGTCTCTGGACTTGGACTTTACCTCTCAAGTTAAAACTCTTCATTTGGCTATCACTTGAAAACAAGATAAATACCTGGGACATCCTCCGAAAAAAAGGATGGACCGGACCCAACATCTGACATCTCTGCAACCAAGAAGAAGAATCAGTAAAACATATCTTCATCAACTGTGTTTTCACCCGAACAGTCTAGGCCAACATCTCTACAACACTCAAATTAAATTTCTCCTGGGACGAGCACACATTAGAATATTTCTTTGAGAACTGGTCAAAAATCGCCCATCACTCTTTAAATCTTCCCCCCATGGTTTGCTAGTATATATGGATTGACATAAACAACTTCATCTTTGAAAATAGGCCACCTTCAGCCAATATTGTGGCCTATAAATCGCTTGGCCTGCACAACTCCTCGAAAACTATCCACCCAAGAACAATGGGGAAAAAAACCAAACACAAGATCCCCATCCTGGAGAAGACTCCCATGGGTTGGTTCGATGGAGCATCACAATCAAATGGTATGTAGAGTGGCACAAGAGGAGTGATACATATCTCCCTAAATACTCTTTGCAGATGGACTTTTAACTATGGATAGGGCACCAACACCAGGGCAGAATTATTGGGCACCTAGGCCACTCTCCTCCTGGCCTCCAAACTAAATCTAGATACACTTATGTTGTTCGGGGATTCCTGCATCATCTTAGACTGGCTTAAAAATAAAATCAAACTATAGGTCACCACCCTCTTCGGCTGGAAGGAAAGGATCATGCAACTCCAATCATCTTTCATAAAGCTAAACTTCAAACATACTTATCGAGAAAACAACAAAGAAGTCGATTCACTCTCCAAGGCAGCACTCAAGAAGAAAGCCAGAATCATTACCTTCAATCTTTGGGTGGACGGGCACGAGGGACCCACACATGTTCTAAAATTATTTTAGGACATCCAACAACTCTATAATTAGAGATCTTATCAGTCTTTAAGACTATCTTCCCAACAAAGCACAGCTTAAAGTTTTTTAGCGATGACCTTTCCCACAACACATTTTTGTACTCTGTTGTTTTGGCAGACATAACTAGTTTTATGTAATGACCAGCATGGACTATAATTATACTTTTTCCTCTGTTTTTTTTTTACCTTGTTTTGTAATCTCTCAAGAAGAGAACAAAATTATACATCTAATACAATTTGTGAAATTTTTCCGTGGAAAAAAAATTGCAAATATGGTTTTCATTTTTATTGTTTTTACTAACAAGTAATAAGGATATTAAAAAATACAGGCTATATATACAAAATTAAATATGTTATTTTGGGCTTTGGGCTTGCTTAATGAATAAGGTTACCCTATATCACAAATCAATTCAAATATATATGTGAGCATGTCACTAATGATTAGAATTTGTCAATGTCAAACCACTTTAATCTATTGAATTGAATTGATTGAAAGAAAAGATGATGGTTTTTATATTATAACAAACCGGGATCACGTTTACGAGTAAAGATAAACTTGTTTTTGACTCAATTTTTTTTTCACTTAGATGCTTTAAAGTCTTTTGGTGTGAGGTTGGGAATGTGAGCATTACAAAATTTTAATATATTGATTTTTTTAATTAAAAAATAAAATTATTGTAGATTAAATTGGATATTAGAATTAATTTAAAATTATAAGTTAAGATTAGATTTGAATAAAAAGTTTGATTAGAATTTTTGCACGAGGAAAATCTTGTAAGGAGAGTGGAAAAATATTATTTTTATTACAAAACAAATGCATGATATTAAAGGTTTGGGACTAGAAAATGTTGCACTTCCTCTTTCAAATTCTCTAACTACAATACTCTTTTATGGATGTGGTGTATGGGGACCAAGTATATCCATAAATTGATGGGAGTAATCAAGCATGTACAAAAACGATCGATAACAAGTTTTCTAAGAATAAAAAACATCTCTCACAAGATATTCTTAACTAAAATAAGACTATACACCATAGAATTGAAATTGATATTTTATAATAGAAAATGGAAGTCATGGACAACAATGTGACTCTAGTTAAAACTAGTCAAGATGAGTTAAAAAGGAGGAATAAAACATGGAATCAACAATACAAAAAATGGTTTGAACAGTTGGATATAGAATAAGAAAGGTACATCACGGATAAAAAGACAAATTCATATATAAGAATGCTACAAGAAGGGAAAATTGAGAAAACGTGCCAAACGAAAACAACACTACTACATATACACCTTCAATAGAGAAGAGGAAATCACTACTTGAAGCTAACATCCCATGACATGAAGAAATGTCACAACTATAACCAACTCATACATGTTGAGATGTGAAACCAGTAGATAGGAATAACCCAAAGAGTTGTGGGAGGAAAATGTTATGTGAAGTATGTGGAAATGGGGAGATATAAACTGAGCAACAATTTCTCTTACATTGAAACATACTCGCAAAATAAGAAGAGGTCTAATTTGTATATGATGCATTGCATTCACTTGTTTCTTGCTTATAATATTGCATTTTCAAGGAGGACTTTGGAATATTTATGGAATTATGTTTTCAAGATTTTGAACATTGTGTAAAGTGTCGGACAACTATAAATGAACCTTGGATATTCTCAGTATATGGATGCAATCTATGACTTCATGCACTTGGTTTTTGTTCACTTTCATTTGAAAACTATACAATCAGAAATTCTACAACAAAGCCTTACATTGTATCCCATGATTTGCTTCATTCCCATAGCACTATGTAAAAATTTATAAGACTAAATACTAGGTGAGATTATGTGATGTTTTAAATCTAAGTGCTAAAATTGAATAAGAAGTTTTACATCTCTCGGGGTGGAAAGAGCGGGTGGGGTTATCTTCTCCCGAGGGGGACATATTCGAACAACCTTCTCTTGGATTTTTGGCATAGAATCCAATAACAAAGTGGAAGCCTGCACTCTTTATAAGTTCTCAATATAGAAAAGAGCCAAGTCATTGAAGAATTGATTATCATTGGGGACTCTGGGGTCATTCTTAACCAATTCAGAAAGTGATCCCTCTCGGATGATATGTGTATCAACAGCATCATGACTAGAGCATGGTCGGAGGCAGAGGCATTTCAAAATCTACAATGTTTCCATGTACTTAGAAACAATAATATCGAGGTTGATTCCTTTGCTAATTTGGCTACTCAGGACTCGTTGGGCACTCTACAAATTGATGGTCGGGTTTCCCAACAACTTGTTGTTTTTCTTCATATAATATATGATCGATATATTATTACAATGATGAGTGTTCCATATATAGGGAACATATGGTTACCATCCATGAAAGGATGCGTCCCTTGAATAATCAATAATTTATTATTATTATTATTTACTTATTATATATGATATTTAATAATCAATAATTATATTATTAATTATTATTATAAGATCATGTCTTCCCGATGTTGTCCAAACATCAACACTCCCTCTCAATGACGGAGACATTCTACATGGTGCCAATCTTGTCTTTGAAGTATACAAACTTCACCCTAGACTCATGACACTTGTCTGTCAGTCTTCGGAGACGTCTCTCTCCCACCTGAACCGAGGAGAAAATCCTTTTGCAGCTCTCCCTCTGAGCCAATTAACTCTCTCTAAGATCATGATCACTCTGGGTCTGCATGTAATATCATATAGCATATTGATTCTTTATTATTCCTTGTCAAATGACCATGACTAGGACAAAGACCACACCAGGATTTTTCACCACAAGTACACACCTATGAGTGAATGTCAACCTGATGCTAACTGACACATGGAAAGCGCTTCAAGCACCTCGATTCCATATTATTCCTTGTCATGATCAAGGAAGGACTACATCTGGGCCCATTTACCACAAGTGCACCTTTATGATAAATGCATCCTATCTCCCTTGGTCTGCAGCACAATCTAGGAGAAGTTTCGCCCGATGTTGAAACATCAACACTCCCTCTTAGCTAGGGAGGTATCTTTACATAGTAGTACACAACTAATGTCCAAAGACACGTAGTCTCCGCCAGTGGTACACAACCACCATAGTATAAAAATGTTTGTCAGACATGGCACTCCCATGTGGACTTCTAGAGGCTACTCCCTCTAGGAACACTTAGGGTCAACTTTGTTGATATTATGGTAGCTTCAGAGGGTATTTACCTCCACGTGTAAACCTAATGAGAATAGAATACTTCAGGAAGCAATAAGAAACCCTAATAAGTTGGCTAATAACCCTAGAAGACTTGTTGACTCAAGAATATAATTTATATTAGGTTATTAACCTCCAAGAGAAGAAGTCGGCCAAAAGAAATAATAATATACTGAACAAACAGATACCCAGAATGAGAAGTCGGCCCAGGTAGTTAGCCAGAATTAGTATAAATATAGGAGGCCAGTTCTCATTCTAGCAGGCAGTCTCAAAATCTCATAGCAGCACTTGTGTGCACTGCAGTGCCCAGTTTTGTGCGCAGGTTTGGAGGAGAGTTGTCGGTGCAACTGCTGCAGATAGTAGTTACGTTTTGGCTTGGAATATCTCTTGGATAGGGTTTGGACTATCTAATAAAATCTTGTTGGTGTGTTATCCTTGGGGAAAGGTGAACTACCCTTTGTTTGGCTATCTAGCCTAGGGTTTTCTTCCAGAGTGATTCTCTGTCAAGGGTAAGGTGCTCGGAGGGTGGCTTCGACCTATGGTTGGGTGACAATAAAGATATTTTCAATGGTAAAACGAGCACATCCATTATATTCTAATAGGTTATGGGCCCACAACTCCTTCATTCAGTCTAACCTCTGGAAGGAAACATAGTCGTAAGGATATTGAGCTCGTTGAAGAACTGTCGCTAGGGTTTCTAGCAGGAGCAGTCACCATAGCATTTTCGCTAGGGTTACTAGCAGGTGCAGTTCCAGAAACCCTAATCCTCTTGTTGAGGCACCTTCAGTGAAGGGATTGACCTAATTTATGGACAAATCAGTGCACCCTAGCCTAGCGCATCCCTTGATACTCTCAGCAAGCCAAGACGTCAAGTTTGAGTTTCTGGTCAAATCTAGGGTTGACCAAATCAAAGCAGCCATGACTTACTCCATGGAGTCAGAGAACAAGTTAGATGGAGCTTCTAACTTCAGAGCGTGGAAGACAAGGATCGACCTCATCCTTGCCAAGAATAAAGTGTTGAATATCGTGAAAGGAAAGAACATGGAACCAGTGTTTGAAGAAGGAAAAGAGAAGGAACCACAGAACGTTGCAGTTATGGAGAATTTCAAAGACAATGACATCAATGCTATGAGAATCATAGTGGAATATATAAAATACCACTTGATACCCTACATCTCCCATCTTGACTCATCGAAGAAGATGTATGATGCCCTAACAAATCTCTTCTCGGTCAGAAACACTGGACAAGTTATGAGTCTGAAGAATGATCTATGTGACATGAAGATGAATGATGAGGACAACATAACATCATATTTTGTGAGAATCTCTCAGTTAAGAGATCAAATACAAGCTATTGAAGAGATCATCTCAGAGAAGGAATTGGTAAACATAGTACTCAATGGTCTTCCCAAGACGTGGGATGCATTTTCTGCAAGCATGAACACAAGGAAGGAGTATCCTACATTTGAAGAACTTTGGACTTGTTGTGCTTAAGAAGAATCCAGGATCAGTGCAAAAGAGAAACCCCCAAAGAAGTACGATGATCAAGCCTTCACAGCAAGATTCAATTATTTCAGGAACAAAAGGAAGTTTGTCTCAAGGAGAAAGCCAAATCAAGAGAAAGACATTTCAGAAATACAATGCTTCAACTGTCGAAAGTATGGTCACTACAAGAATCATTGTCCCAAGCTAAAGAAAAGGAAGGGGAGACACGAAGCATCAGTTTCCAAAGAAAAGGAACCTACAAAGAAGACTAGGCAGAATGAAAAATACTTCTTCTTCTTAAGGTAAAAATACTCTTCTTAGTTCTTGTACATATCTTGTTTGCATAGTCTCTACACATATATTGTATATCTATCTCTTAGAATATAATGTGTTCCGAGAAGAACTATACCTATGGAAGAACAACAAGATAAGGATTTCTATCATTATACAAGTCAGATAAAACACATGAACAGATGAAATACATCAAACAAATCATGTGGAAGCTATTACAAGATAAGCCAAAATCAGGATCAATCACGAAGAGACTTAGAAGAAGAAATTGGAGAAAGACTTATAAAACTTTGCAAAAGGGAATAAGGATGCAGACGGAAGCGTGGACTCTCCTAGATGGAGGGAGTCGATTATATATCACCTAAAGGAAGAGCATGCATTCATACATGAAGCAAGGATTAGGAGGGAGTTAATCATATGATCCATTGAAGATGATGATGTATATATCCATGGTAGCAGACATGAAAAGTATTACGTGTTCATTTCGACCCTAAAAGAAGTCTTCTTCAAAGAGAAGACTTAAAGTATCCCTGGTTATCCATCCAGGTCCGTGATCCTATGATGAAAGAAAGAAATGGAATCTTTAGGGCATGGAATCTATAAGAAACTCCATGAACCCGAGAACTAAAGAAACACATCAGGAAGAACATGAAGATTCCAAGAAAGGAAGAGAAGCCAGAATAACCAGTCATTCTATTAAGAATCACAAGATTACCAGCTTGACATGAACTCACTAAAAGAAATCAAGTAATTGAACTGAAAGTTATGATGAAGAACAGTGTATATGAATACAAGCATTGCAAGATCCAGAACTAGAGGTTCTCCTAGATGGAGGGAGAATATTATGATGATTACTTGTTCCAGTAAACCAGACATACCTCTACATAAGTCATTATATCATCTGCAATATCCATGGGTTGGAGTTCTACATCAGATGAATGCAAAGACTGTTCTCCAGAACAATTGAAGAAAGAGTGTATGAAGAGCAGCCTCAAGATTTTGAGAAAGAGACCCTTATATGTAGATGGAAGAAGATAACTTGGTGGAAAACCTCCAGTGCACAGCAGAAGTGTGGTGAATATTTTCTATAACAGATATATTGTATCAAGATGATTACTCAGTAGATCAGATCTCATGATGACAAAAGAAGTGCCACATGGATATGTTCCAGCTTTCCAACAATAATATACTCTATTGATCAGAGCTACATGGAGCCTTCAAAGAAAACCAGTGTTCCAAACTGAAGTACATTTGAAATCAATAATTACATTATCCGTGATGAAGTCCATAAAGGAGAAAGAGATTCTCCAATACATATCTCCACAGATGAGCAGATAAGCAGACATTTTGGTAAAGCTTTTGTCCAAGATGAAAGAGTTTGTGTACTGAAGCTGGAGCTCATGGAGACGACTTCCTTATTGAAAAATAAGACTCCCAGGTTGGGAGGGAGCACTGATGTATTATTGGATAGTCATTTTTCAGTTCGAAAAATGGTCCAGGATGAGAAGATTCTTTCCAGTTCAGAAAGTCGATTGAGATTTCTGACGGATAGACATTTTCCAGTTCGGAAAATGGCCCAGATTGTTGTTGTACCATAGACAGTGACTTCCCATTATGGTTAACATGGGGAGTGGTCTAGGGAAGTCTCTCTTCTTGAGGGTTACTCAATAAGGCTAGCCCGCCTCACCGGAAAATGATTTCTCATTGTGGTTAACATGAGGAATGGTCCGTTTTGGAGGTTGGTACAGGACAGTCTTTTCCTCTTATGGTTAATAGAGGAAATGGTCTGGAAATGCATTCCTTAGCGTGTATTGATTCTCTCTAGGTTGCACTTTGTTTAGTGTTGGAGGAATGGCCCAGGGTGGGGAATGGTCAAGGCTTAGCAATCACGGACAAGCATTCCTTAGGGCAGATTCATTCTCTCCAGGTTACACTTTTTTTAGTGTCGGAGGAATGGCCCGGGGTGAGGAATGGTCCAGGCTCAGAAATCAGAACAATCATTTTTCCTTGTTTGAGAATAATAAGGCAGATAGCCCATCGTTGATGTTCTACTCTAAGGGAAGATATTCTTTCAGATCTCACAGATGTGAGTGAAAGATTGGCCCAGATGATTCAATTTATATCATAACATTGTTTCTGTGCAAGTTGATATCAGAGGATTGTTATGAAGACTTTATGACAGTAGATGTATACTACTGTGGTGGATGTGTTCCACTGTTCGTGACTATACATTACTGATCAAGTACTTGTTTTCTACTTGGTGTGGTAGTGTACCACTGGATTGTAGTTATGTACTACTATGGATAGACACAGTTGTGTTCTATTTTATTCCGATTACCTTGAAGACTATCAGTAGTTTGGTAAATGTTATCAACCAAATGAATGATTAAAGGACAGATATTTCCCAGACGAAAAGGTGCGCTACCCTTTGTTTGGCTATCTAGCCTAGGGTTTTCTTCCGAGTGATTCTCTGTCAAGGTTAAGGTACTCGGAGGGTGGCTTCGACCTATGGTTAGGTGACAATAGAGATATTGTCAATGGTAAAACGAGCACATCCATTATATTCTAACAAACTCCCCATAGTGTGTGACGTCAAGGGTCAACTCCCTTGACATGTCCTCATGTTCTCTCCACATGGGACGTTGGGCTATAAATCCAAATGCACTTATCCCATCAGTTCTCTTCCACACCTCTAGTCCTAATAAGTAGTGCATCATACCAAGGTCCTTCATCTCAAACTTAGAGAACAATGGATATTTTCATTCAGCAATAAGGCTATTTGTATCGATGAGGAATAAAGCATCAACGTAGAGGACCAAAATCAGGGACTCACCATTAACAATCTTGTAGTATAGGCTGGGATCAACAACACTTTTGTTGAATCCCAAAAATCATCAGGTGTCCATTGTTGGGTATGTGTTATATTCGTTGCATATGTGTGTGTGGGGGCGCGTTAGATTCGACAATGTGTGTGTAATTTTCTATTTTTAGCGGATTTTTCTATTTTTATCGGTTTTCTAAATTAATCCCAGATTAAGGGATTAGGGTTTTGGTATCTATGGAATACCTAAAAACATTGTATATATATTGTGTGGTGAATGGTGAAATTAATACAATGAAGCGTTGAAAGGTTTTCTCCCGGTTAAGGGTTTCTGGTATAAATCTTTGTGTACTATATGTATGAGCCATTGATTAATTTATGTTTTTCTTAAGAATCTATATGCATTACTTTACTTCACAGGTTTAAAACTTACATATGGTATCATAGCTCATTTTTGGCTTCAAAGGGATGCCTTTGTTGTTGAGGGTTTGGCTCAGTCTTGATAGATCAAGTTTATCTTGGGTCTATGATAAACCTAGGTTTAGTGGGAGATGTTGCAGTGGTTATTCGGGTTTATAAAGAGGAATGGAGATCTCTTCTAGAATCGAGATAGAGAAGTTCAACAGTAAAAACTTTGAGCTATGGAAGCTCAAGATGGAGGACCTTCTTGTAGACAAAGAACAATGGATTGATGTGGATATTGGTACATAGCCTACTGGTACGCAGCCTACTGGCACACAGTCTACTGGTACACAACCTACTACTACACAAACTAATAGTACACCACCTACTAGTATGTCAAAGGAAGATTGGGAAAAGTTGGATAGAAGAGCAAGGAGTATTATTCGACTCTGTTTGGCAGATTCGGTGTTGTTTAATGTCTTGAGAGAATCTACAACAAAGGAACTATGGGATAAGTTAGGGAATTTGTATCAATCAAAGTCCCTGATAAACAAGTTGTTTCTTCGAAATAATTTGTATCATCTTATGATGGAAGATGAAGATTATGTGACAGAACATCTAAATGCCTTTAATACTCAGGTAAGTCAACTTGTCTCTGTTAATATTACGATTGTAGAAGAAGATAAGTGTATTACTTTGCTATGTTCTTTGCCAGACTCTTGGGATAATCTGGTTGTAGAAATTGGTAGTACCACTCAATCTACATTGAAGTATGAGGATGTAGTTGCATCCTTTCTATCTGAAGAGATGAGGCGAAAAATCATGGATGTTCATAGCACAAATGCTTTATCTGTAAGAGGTCATACCCAAGACAAGAATCCTAGTAAGTCTTCGGGGGGGAGATCTAAATCGACAGGTAGATCTAAGTCTTCAGGAAAATCTTTGAGGAAATTTTGGAAGTGTAGTAAAATAGGGCATTATAATAAAGATTGCAAGTCTAAGAAGGTTGATAAACCAAAGGGATTTGATATTACCTCTTCCACAAAGGAAAAAACCTCCACTGAAGAAGGAGGTGATGTTTACCTAGAATCTACAGGTACACATTCATACTGTGATGTATGATCGATCGACTTGGGTGAGTCATACCATATGACCCCTCACAGGGAGTGGTTCTCTTAATATGAAAAATACGATGGTGGTGATGTATTCCTAGGAGATGACTCGACAGCCAAAATCATGGGACGTGGAAGGGTTGAGTTGTTGTTAAAAGATGGAAGGATTAGAACTATCCATGGGGTTCTGCACATTCCAAAACTAGATAGGAGCCTAATATATGTAAGCAATTTGGATGATGCAGGAGTGGATATTGTATTTGGAAAGGGCAATTGCAAGATGGTACGAGGCGAAATGGTGTTGATGAGGGGAGTTCGGTGTGGAACTCTGTACAAGTTGTTGGGAAGAACTTATAGTAATGGGTGTAACAGTTATGTTGTACCTGAGCAGAGAAATGAAGGAGACAAGACCAATATTGTCACAGAAAAGAAGACCATGATGTGGCATCAAAGACTGGGGCATATTGGAGAAAAGGGCCTTCGAACACTACACGGTAAAGGTATGGTTGAAGGTATGTCTAATTGAACTCTGGATTTTTATTTCTATGAACATTGCATATGTGTTAAACATAATCGAGTAAGATTTCCATCTGGTGCTACAAGAGCAAAGGGGATCTTAGAGTTGATACACAGTGATGTGTTTGGACATGTTCTTGTTCCATCACTAGGTAAATCTATGTATTATTTTTCATTCATAGACGATTTCTCAAGGAACACATGGATTTATTTTCTTAGAAATAAATTTGAGGTATTTGATCAATTTAAAGAGATTAAGGCTCTGGTAGAAAATCAGATAGAGAAAAAAATAAAGGTATTGAGGACAGATAATGGTGGAGAATTATGCGGAAATGAATTCGAAGAATTATTTAAGAAGTGTGGTATAGCAAGGCAGACGACTACTCCATACACACCTCAGTAGAATGGAGTTGCAGAAAGGATGAAAAATACACTGATGGAAAAATCAAGAAGTATGCTCACCAGTGCTGAGTCAGGACAAGAATTATTGGCAGAGGCAGTGGGTACAGCATGTTACCTGGTCAATCTATCACCTTCATCAGCGTTGGATGATAAAAATCCACACGAGGTATGGACTGGAAAGAAACCCTCTCTTCAACATCTTAGAGTGTTTGGTTGTGATGCTTATGTACATGTTCCAAAGGAAAATTGGAGTAAGCTGGATAAAAAACCCGAAAAGTGTATCTTTATTGGTTATAAATATTGTGTGAAAGGTTATAAGCTTTGGAACCTAGAAACCAAGAAGACTGTTTACAATCGAGATGTTGTTTTCAAAGAGGTAAAAGATGTTTCCAAACAAGAATTCCTACCAAGGAAAGAAGAACCTGAGAAAATAGATCTTGAGTTGGATGATGAAAAATTTGAATCATCTGAAGAAGATGAAGCAGAGGAAGAAGAAGAACCTCACACCCTAGTATTGAGGAGATCAATGAGAGAAAGAAGGCAACCAGAAAGATATAGTCCACCTGATTTCCATTCCATTTTTTCTTTATCTATTACCGATGATGATCCCAAAACTGTCAGGGAAGCATTGAATTCAGAGGATAGTAAACTATGGAAGAAGTCCATGGTTGAAGAAATGGATGTCTTGGATAAGAATGAGGCATGGGATATAGTTGAGTTGCCAACGGGAAGAAAATTTGTTGGTATAAAATGGTTGTTTAAGAAGAAGTTTAATGCAGAAGGTAAAGTGGAGAAATACAAAGCTCGGTTAGTAGCAAAAGGTTATTCCCAGGTAGAGGGAATTGACTTTGGTGAGATTTTTTCTCATGTTGCCAAGTTAACATCTATTAGATTTCTCTTATCTATTGCTGCGGCTTTTGATCTTGAAGTGGAACAGATGGATGTGAAGACAACATTCCTACATGGGGATCTAGAAGAAGAAATCTACATGAAGCAGCCAGAGGGATTTGTAGTGAAGGGAAAGAAAGATTTGATCTACAAGCTAACGAAGTCACTATATGGTCTGAAGCAATCACCTAGGATGTGGTACCAAAAGTTTGACACATACATCCTTGGATTGGGATTTGTGAGAAGCAGGGTTGATCACTGTGTATATTCCAAGCAGGTTGGTAATCACTTCATTTATTTAGTGTTGTGTGTTGATGACATGTTGTTGGTAGGAAATAACATGGATGTTATCAAGGAGGTGAAATCCCAGCTATCCTCCAAAATTGACATGAAGGATCTCAGTGCTACTAACTTCATTCTGGGAATGGAGATTAAAAGAGATCGTGCAAACAGGAAACTCTGGTTGAATCAGAGAAAATATGTTGAGACGATATTGCAGAGGTTTAATATGCATGGAAGTAAATCAGTCAAGGTTCCTATTCCTATAGGTGTAAAGTTATCTACAGATCAGTGTCCCAAGTGACAAGAAGAAGAAGAGGACATGTCTCATGTTTCGTATGCCAGTGTAGTTGGAAGCTTGATGTATGCAATGGTCAGTACTAGACCGTACATTGCACATGCAGTGGGAGTTTTGAGCAGGTATATGTCAAAACCAAGGAAGGAGCATTGGACAACAATAAAGAGGGTATTCAAGTATTTGTGTGGCGCTACCAATTATGGATTGTGCTACCAAGGAAGACTAGGATTGGACAGAGTGGTGGACATACATGGCTTTGTTGATGCAAACTGGGCTGGAGATATGGATCGTAGAATATCTACAAGTGGGTATGTGTTTAACCTATTTGGAGGACAAATCAGTTGGATGAGCAAAATACAGGTTGTAGTGGCACTCTCAACTACAGAAGTTGAATACATGGCAGCCACTCATGTAAGCAAGGAATCAGTATGGTTACAGAGATTGTGTTCAGGTATTGGGTTGGTACAACAAGCAGTGAGATTAGATTGTGACGGTCAGAGTGCAATCTTCCTAGAAAATAAACCAGCTTATCATTCGAAGACAAGGCATATTGATGTTCAATATCACTTTGTGAGAGACATGGTTGAAGAAAAGAAGGTGTTGTTGGAAAAGGTTGACACTTTGAAGAATGTTGTAGATTCATTGACAAAGTCTGTGAGCATAGAAAATTTCTCCTCGTGTAGAGTAACAATGGGCATTGATGCCCTCTATTATTAACTATATAATCCTGTGCAGCCCTGGATGCAAAGAAAACAACAAGTGGGATAATTTTGGGTATGTGTTATATTCTTTGCACGTATGTGTGTGGGTGGGTCAGATTCGACAATGTGTGTGTATTTGTTATTTTTAGCGGTTTTCTAAATTAATCCCAAATTAAGGGATTAGGGTTTTGGTATCTATGGAATACCTAAAAACATTGTATATATATTGTATGGTGAATGGTGAAATTAATACAATGAAGCGTTCAAAGGTTTTCTCCCGGTTAAGGGTTTCCGATATAAATCTCTGTGTACTATGTGTATGAGCCATTGATTAATTTTTGTTTTACTTAAGAATCTATATGAATTGCTTTACTTCACAGTTTTAAAACTTACATCCATCAATCCACACATACCAATCTCGAGGTGGTTGCCTGAGTCCATACAGGACCTTCTTCAACCTGCACACATGAGACTCCTTCTCATGTATCACGAAACCATCTGGTTGCTCGATGTATACTTCTTCCTCGAACTCTCCATTGAGAAAGTTTGTGTTTACATCCATCTGATGTATTATCCAACCCATAGATGCTACAGGGGAAATAATCAACCGGATATAAGTGTATCGAGCAACATGAGAAAATGTCTCCTCGTAATCTATTCCCTCCATCTGAGAGAATCCTCTAGCAACAAATATAATTTTGTGCCTCTCGATGCTCTCGTCAACTATGTGTTTGATCTTGTAGATCCATTTGGAAGTCACTACAGACTTCCCCTTAGGTCTCGTAACAATATCCCACGCATCATTTTTCATGATGGATTGATACTCCTCCATCATGACATCTCTCCATATTGGATGACTAGTTGCCTCCTCATAATAGGAGGCTCAAAATGAATGATGTGGCTCATATCTGTGGCATAGCATGAATATCTCTAAGGTCTCTTTCTCACTTTTAAGGTACCACGAGGATTTGCATATCCTTCTACCTCCTACAGAGTCTAACGAGCCCATGTAGGTCTCTTCCGACCTACTAAAATATCTCTAGGAACATCAATTGGAGCTACAGGATCAACGGGATCAATTTGATCAATTTGATCAATATCCATGTGAGACCCTCTAGACCTCTTAAAGAATACCTCCTCCTCAAAGGTAACATCTCTGTTCACCTCAATATGTCTCTGACCAGGGATGTAGATCCGGTATTCCCTCAAAGATGCATTATACCCCACAAATGTACCCTTTCTGCCTGAAGGGTCTAGCTTGATACTTTTCTCTTTGGGTACATGAATGTATATTGGACACCCCAAATATCCTGAAGTTTCCAACCTCGAGATTCACTCCAGTGAAGGCCTCCTCGGGCGTCATGTTCCTCAAAGTATTATGAGGAATTTTGTTTTGAACATACACTGCAGTCATGGATGCCTTTTCCCACAAAAACATAGGTAAATGTTGATCATGCTAAGTCATATTGGACCATACTCGATATCTCTAAGTTCCCTCATGAAACCAAAATCTTGGGAAGCTTAAACACATCAACACTCCCTCTAGAGCTAGAGGTGACTCCTTCTCTGTCTTTGCTCCCTCTGACATTGAAGGTAGCTCTTCCTCCTTCTCTGGAGGTAACTCAATCTCTACTCCCTCTGGATGTAGTATCACCTCCTTCTCTGGGAGTGCCTCTACATACACTGGAACTGTTGCCATGCCTACTTCATCAAAATCTCATGGCTCGACTCATGTATTGGGACGGCTACACATTCTCCCTCTGAGTCTCATAATCTGTTTGCCTCCTCTACTAGATCTACCATAGTTGTTCTACAATCAGTCTTGACTCGTTGTATCCAGGATCACTGCAATTTTCTTTGTTATCTGGCATGGTCCCGTCCTAGGAGGTACATTGCTGCTAGAGACTTCTTGTCTCTTAGCATCATGTCTAGAAAAGTCTCTCATTTGTTGGAAGGTATTTCCCTCCATGTTTGGCTCCTGCGACCATCATTACGGATCCTTCTTAGAGATATTACCTGTGACCTTCTTGAAACAAGAAATAAGAACAAAAAGTATCTCCTATAGAAGATAAATTTATATTGTGCACAACTATATACAGTGACCCTCCAAATAATATGTCTTCTACTATGACCAACACACATCCATCATATACTCGATGTCATAAGGATACCAACACACATCCATCATATACTCAATGTCATATGGATACCAACACACATCCATCATATAGTCAATGTCATATGGCTACCAACACACATCCATCATATACTCGATGTCATACAACTACCCGTGTTGATTTTCTAGTGTTAAATTAAACAAGCACAATTTTCCGCAAGTGGTAATTACTTCCAATGATATAAGATATTACTTTAGTAAACACTAGAACATCACTAAGTAATTCAAAAAGTGTTGTGTCTTTCAAGTGTCTTTTTATATTAATATTAGATTGATCCAAAAAAAAAAAAGACACATCTCTTTGAAAAAGTAAATTTAAAATTTTATTTTATTTTCTTTCTTATAAATAGTTGGAGAATACCTCCATTAAATTTTTCCTCCATAATTCATGTGATTCTTTGCATAAATACAGGTAGAAGTAAATATGCAATACATTCATCATATTTAGGTAAATAGACATTTTTACTGGAAATTACTGCCCACCATAATTTATGTAATTCTTTCTATAATTTAGGTAGAAGTAAAAAGTAAATATGTTGTACATAGAGATTGTAACAACCCCATAAATTTAACACTCACAACATTTTCCTGGGCCCTCCTGTGAAGGAGTCAATCCCAATCCCACTCTGATACCATGTTTCTTTTCTTCATATAAGATATGATCGATATATTATTACAATGATGAGTGTTCCATATATAGGGAACATATGGTGACCATCCATGAAAGGATTTGTCCCTTGAATAACCAATAAATATTATTATTATCATTTACTTATTATATATGATATTTAATAATTAATAATTATATTATTAATTATTATTCTGAGAGAATGTCTTCCCGATGTTGTCCAAACATCAACCTAATTTATCCCCTAATGGGAGTTGGGATGGATAGACACTTAAGAGTATTTCCCCATAGGAGGGGTTCGTCATCTAAGGTGGAAGTGAAGTCTAATCGTCGATTTTCAAAGCGCATATGGTTGAGGCTTGGATTCATGGGTGGTAACAAACTTTGGAGCACGTTCTAGCTAGTAAGGAGGACATCTGAATGTACCTTTCTTCTTAACCATGCATCTTCGGACCCTAGCGTACCCTCGCACAAGCGCTCTTCAATGGCTACTCTCTCACGGTATGTTTCGTAGGTGTTTATCAAGACTGTGTTAATGGGTATGGTACGCCTTTGTACTCCTCTATCATTACTATTCCCTCAATGATCCTCATCCATAGCTAGTAATGATGGCATCATTTGGCCAGAGTCTTGTCGCATGCTTGGAGATCTCTCTAGTGGGTGTGGAGGTATGTTGCAGTTCATTCATCACCAAGGTGGCGACCCATCACACGACGTCAAGTTATTACAGAGGATCTTCGACACAAGGAGAGTATTATGAGTTGTTGTGAAGGAGAATTAGATGTTGTTATAACTTCAGAGCCCAAGGTTGCATTTCCCATAGATCATGTGTGGATGGATCTCTCTACAGAAGCAACTCAGGTAGGAGATCGAGTCGTTAGTATGGTTAACAGGAGGTCAGGTGTAGCACAATGGCATCGAGAGATACAAGAAGAAGAACATGAGGCTCTGGTTAATCTAGTTAATTCACTTCAAATTAGCATGCAGAATGCCTCAATGCAATGGAAAACTACAATGGATTTGCTAATTTTGCAGAGGCGGGGAATTCAACAGTTACGGGATGAAATGGATGCCATACGCATGGAGGTAGTGGAACTTCCCTCCAGACCTGCCTCTCCAGCCCCGTCAACTTCCAGTCCGACACTTTATGATGTGGCTTTGTCTCCAACTCCTCACAGGTCAATCCCAAATCTAAATTCGCCTCCGGACTCCTTAGAGGAGTCTCAGGATGGAACTCCATTAGACAAAGAGTAAACAGTATGCTCTGTTTTTAAATTTTGATACTTGGTATTTTCTATAGATGGTACATTAGGCTCTGTAGTAGTTGTAGGTTAATTTTAAGGCTAATAGATTGGACTATTTTAGACAGTGAAAAATTCCAGACTGATTTTGAATTTTTACAGGCTTATTTTGAATCATGTAAGGACTCTCTTTGTGGCTAAAACACATATTTTTTTAATATAAATTCTACCAGTTTCAGCAAGCGCGCCCGAAGGGGAAGACCTAGATAAGATAAGATAAGCAAGCCCAAAGAGCGGGTAATTCTTAGAATGGAAGTGTGGCTTTGTCTTCCTTCCATAACCGTAGTCCATATCTATTGCTATGCCCTCATTATGTCCATATCTAGATGTCTTCATTATGTGGGGGAAGACTTTCATTTCCGAATGGAAAACTGTAGACGGGCGGGGCCAAATGGTGAACTGAGGACTCATGGTTTCTTTTATAAAACAATCCTTCCTTGCCCACAGAGTGGTAACTGGTAGACTGTCCTTATGCCCTCATTACGTTATGCTTATATATATGCAAATTCAAAGTCCATATCTATATGCCCATGCTTATCTAGGAGAATGTATCCTTACTTACGTTTATTAAAAAAATATTTACATCTCTCAAATTAATGTTGGAGAATAAAATGTAGTGGAAGTAGAATGGTTCCATAGGCATTTTAGTTGCAATGGAATTAATTATGCCATTCTCAAAGTCTGTGTTCAAGCATATATCTATCTATTAGATAAGGGTGTCACAACTTGTTAGTAATAAAAGTCTAATTGAGTTGGAGTAACTCACTATAGTATCTTTCAAAGCCTCCCTTCTTTGAAACCCATTCCAAATTCCTATTTGAAGGCCAACATTGGACGGAGAGGAGAATATTCATGTGTCAATGAGACAACATATTCATACATCGATAGTAATTTTACCTATTAAAATAAGGTAAGTTTTACAACTATTATTACAATTTCCCTATAAGTAAGGTAAGCTCAAAAAATCTAGAAACATTCTTCCATACAATCGCTAATTTCTCTCTCTAATTTGTATTTTTTTAATTTGGAATAGAGCCCGGGGAAATCTACCGGGCACTTCCCCTCATTTTGAGGATGGTACTCGGGGTAAACTAGATTTTGTAGAAAGCCGAGTCTTTTTCAATAACTTGTTCATTTAAGAGCTCAACATGTCACTTGCCGAAATTGAACCTGGGTGGGGGAAAACACCCCTCAGCACAAACCATTCGGTCTAAACCCAATTGACATCTCTCAAATTTGTATTAAATGCATGATTTTCTAAATATGTAGTGATCTTAAATAACACACTTCATAAGAAATTTAAGATGGAAGAACACAAGTAGCAACTATGGAGCATGAAACAAAGAACAAGTTGGATATATGTACAAACGTGAGAGCTACAATAAATACATGAAGCTTGGGGAGTGCAGAGCTATGACAATGCAGGCATCACAATCTACACACATCGCATCATGGGCATGCTAGTAGTCGTTGATGTACTAGACATTGCCACAATGTGCGACAACCTTAGTGTGCCACAAGTGCACAACACTTGTCAATATTTAATTGAAGCTCATCCTTTTAATATGCGTGAGTCTTTAATACTCATAAAAAATGAGTGTAAGGGAAAAATTAATTATACTATGAAAAATACAATATAACATTTTAATGGTATATGTGAGGCTAAGTGATAGTAACTTTGATCGACCTCACAATAAGGTGAAACTTATGTTTTCATTAGAAAATACAAGATTGAGCATTAAGTCACCTCCATATGAAGTCAATAAGAAGAAGATTCATTTTGTTAATTAATTTAAATATTATAAAATAAATCAATTTTAAAAAACGTAAAATACATTAAAAATATTATATTTTCCAAACAAAATAGAAATTAAATATCATATACAACAAATATAGCTAAGTTTCAAAAAATATAACAAATTAAATCATATATTCCAAGTCAAACATAAATTAAATA
>JZKD02S0910772.1:94958-121172 GCA_000966675.3 Picea glauca
AACATCAACAATAATAAGCCAAACAAAAATTAAATATCATATACAACAATTATAAAAAATATCTATACAAAATGAAACCAAAATCAATTAAAATCACAATATTTAATATATATACATAATGACATTAACAACCATTGAAATCACAATACTTTTTTAATCAAAATTTCACCTAAACATATGCATTTTAATAATAACCAAATTAACCAAATCCATATATCTTATATTTTTCAATAATAACAAAGTGAAAGTAGTAATCGAAGTTTTCACCTTGGCTTTTGAATAAGAAAATGTCAATCAATAAGATATTACTCTAATATAATTTGTACATCCATGCCATAAGATATTACTCTAATATAAAAATAAAAAATAAAAAAAATTGTTATAAAAACCAAAATGAATTTTCATTAAAATGAAAAATATCAATCCTATTTAAAAGTGTTATTTATTTTTTAATTAACAATAATTATAAGATTATAAAATTTATAATAATTTAATACTTTTTGTTTCTATAATAAAAGTACTGTTTTCATTGTTACTAGTCCGTGCCTCACTTGCAAGGAGTATAATCTATTTTTTAATTAACAATAATTATGAGATTATAAAATTTATAATAATTTAATACTTTTTGTTTCTATAATAAAAGTACTTTTTTCATTGTTACTAGTCCTTGCCTCACTTGCAAGGAGTATAATCTATATGTCATTTTTTCACAAGGCTCGCACATAAATGAATGACTTTTTCATTTTGTAGCTTAAGTTTTCACAAGTGTATGTCGTTTTTATCTTTTAGACTAAGTTTTAATGAGTTATACATGGTCTTCTTATAGAAGAATAATGTCGCATTTTTCATAAACCTCCTAAATTAACATATTCAGTAAATAGTGCAACTCCTAAGTTAATATAGACTTAACATAGACATTATTGAGTGCAATGATGTTAGAAGTTCTCAAGTTAGGTAATGTTAGAAATTAGTTTAGCATTACTGCTAACTTTAAATGTTTGTGTTTCACTCCAATGTTTTATAAATTGTGAGGAAAATAATTTTCATTGCCTTACTCGGATGCACCGTCTTAAGTGCATGCATAGCCCATGGATCTAGCATGTTCCTGACATCTTGCAAATTCAAATGACTTTATCATTATTGTTCATAGAACTTTGCTAGCCTTATTCTAGCAATTTCAACTTTTGCATATTCCTCTACTAAGAAAACTTTTAGATATTCCTCTGCTAAGACCACTATGATGTAGGAAATCCCTTCTAAGAGGCTCTTCAAGTGCTAACATGCCCTAGGATAGTTTCTATGTTTCTACACCTATTTAATAGCAATTTCAACTTTTGCATATTCCTCTACTAAGACAACTTTTAGATATTCCTCTGCTAAGACCACTATGATGTAGGAAATCCCTTCTAAGAGGCTCTTCAAGTGTTAACATGCTCTAGAATAGTTTCTATGTTTCTACACCTATTTCAATAGCATTGTAGAATCTATATATTTAAATCAATATAGCAATCTCTACTTGGATTTCCTGGTTTGAATGATAGTTTGTGTGTGAAGCAAGTTTTAATTAATGTGTTAATGTTCTAAATCCTCTAACAATGCTTGTGAACTAAGGATTACTCACCATTTTGGAGAGTTTTCATAGCAATATGTGTTTGGGATGCTCAAGGTCCATGATGATGAACATTGTGAGTCACTAAAGTTCATGGGAAAGTGAAGATAGCCCAACCCTTCATGGTAATCCTACATCCCCTCTCACTATGAATTTTGTCTTCCATTTCAAATAGAACCTAAAAAGGAAAATAAGATGAGCATAGAGCACAATCCACATAAAACAAACCTTTTTTTTGTAATATTCTCATAGCTTGCCTTGATAATAAGAGAAAATGCCAAAATAAAAACATCTTCTCTCATGTAGCTCAAAATATAATCCCATCTAGCCTGCAAGGGTGTAGACCGATTGGCAAGTGTCGTGTAAATGGAAGGAAATGTGTAAAGGAGGTCTCAAGTTCGATTCTCACCCCGATTTACTTGTGCTCCATGCTTGTGGTTCGTGTGGCGCACCTGGAGGTTATAGTGGTAGTGGACGGGTATCGAACCTGTGACACGCGAGTACGAGAACCGCGAGTTGCCCATTCCGCCAGTATAATATATATATATATATAATCCCTATTATACCTTTATTAAGTTTTCTTAAAAAGCGTGACATATGTATCACACATGTATTATAGACTTTGGAAATTTGGGGATTGCTAAAGTAATGGCAGTGATAAACATTTTGTTGTCTTGCAGTAGAAGAACAACAAACAACAAGTGAGGTAGAGTAGGAAGAAGAAAGATGTGATGGCGATGAAATTTTTGTATTCAATGAAAATTTTAACCTTTTCATTGACATAATTCTAATAAATAAAAGTCAATGTTCATCGTACAATAACCATAAGTATTGTGAATTATGTCTTTATCTCGTATGAAAATTAAAATGTTGGTTTTTTTGCGTTTTTGTCACTGAATCTCTCTCTCTCTCTCTGAGTCTCTATATACATACACAATGTTATTTTCTCATTCCCAAACTATTTGAAACCAATACCTGTTTTGGAAATGGTACCCATTTCCCATTTCAATAAATTTAGGTGTCTTCTTAGTTGCCCATACTTATATTCTATGAATCTTATTATGTTTGTAGGAGAAGTTACCTATAGCAAAATGGTTCCAAATAATATTCGATTAGGATTTCTAACAATAAATACGAATCAATTTAAAATACAACAACCATTGTAATTAAAGGATAGTATTTCACTTGATCAACCATTGTAATTTAAGGATAGTATTTCACTTGATCGTACTTGAAGATACTATCAACCACTATAACTTTTAGTAATTTTTTTACTCAATTCTTAATCTAGTTTTCATAGAATGATGTGGAAGACTCAAGAGACTAATGGATGAGTTAAGTTTACTATGGATTATCTTCATGCGCAAAGTGGCCCTAATGTCTTTCTATTTGAAAACGCATAATGCATTTTACTTGGAGATATTGGTCTGTGTGGATTTGCCATAACTATCACTAAGCTACATTACCTACAAATATACAAATATTATCATATATTAATTTATTGTGCATATACATATCATCTCTACTTCAAACCCTCGTTAAATACCTAATAATTTTTTCCATTGTATCGACTAAGAAGAAAAATAGGGGAAGGGAAAAACAATTAAAGAGTCCATGTTCTTATCCTTAATTATAGGCTTTATGTTTTGATTGGTGGTACACCTTGTCTTTTTTTTCATAATTTTTTAAGCAAGGAATGGCAGCATCAAGAAGCCAATATCAAGGGAAATTCCCTACAAATCAAGTGCACCAAAAACACCATGTCAAACTTTGAAATAAACAAGGTTAACATAGTTATGGTCGTCATTTCCCTGGATCTTAGGCCTTGAACTCCCGCTTGTTCAGATGCTTAAATTTATGCTCGATTTTAACAACATATTGATAAGCAGCACCTAGTGATGAGATGTCTAGAAAATCCATTTCAGTTTGGATGTATCTGTGTAGAGCCCCACGGTATTTCAGAACCAGATGTCGCTCGAAGTATTTGATACCCATCTTGGTGCACAAGGTATGGAAGGTATTGGTGAACTCTGGCACTGCTTGGCCCCTCTCTTTCCGCAGTATGGTCCATCTCATGTATTGGTTGTCATAGTTTCAAATAGGATAATATTGTTCCTTGACCGCATCCACAAAAAAATCCCAAGTGGGCTCGGCCCCATATATTCCAGACTCTTTTGTGGAACTTTTCTCCCGATAAGTTTCCCACCAATGTTTGACATGGAGGAGAGCCTTAAGGAGTGCGAAGGTGATATTTCCCCTATCGGGAATTTTGTGAACAGAGAAATAACCTTCTAGCATATTTTACCATTTTTATAGGGCATCTGCATCTATCTGTCCTTCAAATACGGGAATATCAAAATTAACTTGTACCTTGAAATGCGAGGTGCCTCTAAAGTGACCACTTGATGAAAATTCACCGGTTGTTATCGGCAGGCGTTGAAGTATGTGGGAAAAATTCTCCATCATTTCGTCCCTTTGTCGTGTGAAAGCTTGCTCAAGCAACAGATTAATATCATTGTTTGCTCTGTCGTTTTTGTTTTCTTCCGCCATGGAGGGTTTCTTGGGTGTGAGAGAGCGATTTTCCTCAAGAGAGACAAGATCGAGACCCAACTTTCTATACTCGAGCCTCGTCAAGTACATGCAAAGAAAAGAAAAATAAAACAATCAAGAGCATCTTGCTCTGATACAACTGATCCGAATTATTTTCGGCACGAAATGAGAGCGGAGATATAATAAAGAAATGTAAAGAGATACATCATATATCCAATAATATAACATAGATTTATCAGAGATATAACCATAAACACAGAGATACAGTAATACACAATTTCTATTAATGAGCAAAATGTACAAAACTGTAGAAATACAGAGTGAAATTCTTGCTAGAATGGTGGCATTTTATCTGTGAGAAGAGATGTGAGCGCTACTCACATTTGCAAGAAGATGATTACAATGAGGATCTAAAGGCCTTTTTAACATAAAGAAAATCCAAAACCCTAACTCAGAAGATGAAGAGACAACAATTTTGTGGACCCTGTTTTGGGTAGTTTGGTGTATCAACTTCCCGGGGGGCGTAACTTTGGCATACGATCTCCATTTGGGGCGCACGATAGCTCGTTGGAAAGGTATCATCGAGGATATTTATTTTGGGGGCTCAATCAAAGTCTTGGGTTATTATTAAGGTGCTTGAACCCAAAAAAAAATTCATTTAGGCCCTCAAAATGTCCCCAGAAGTTTAGGAACCGAAAAAACTGCTCAAAATAGTAAATTGTCAAAAGACTGTTTTGAGCCAGTTGGAATAGGTGGGTGGCCACCGATATCCACCTAGATCACATGTGATCATCATCCATCATGCCTCTTGGGACCAACATTCCCAACCTTGGTGCACCCCTCATGTCAGTGCGTCCCAGTCTCTTGGTCACTTCATACTTGGGCAAGCCCCTTGGCGTGTTCACTTGCCTATGGCATCCACTTGCCTAACTTGGGTGACAGAGCAACCCCAAGTTCTATCTCCTTGAGAACTTGGGAAAAGGTCTTCATGTACATATAACCAAAGACCTTACGTATTTCTAAATGAACAATCACATCAAACAACCTTAACAGTGCACAATTAAAATGTCTCCCAATTTGAAAGAAAAAAAAAATCAATTAAAAAACAAAAATCTTACCTACAACATTTAGGTTTTGTCACTATAAATCATTTTCAATGTAATCCATATATAAATTGTCTTCCTCTAAAACAAACAAAATGATAAAAACTTAAACATTCACATATGTATGACGCTAGATAGTTATCCCACTAACTTCCTTCATAAATGTAAGTATCACTCTATATAAATCTTGTGGACAGTTTATTGTATGTTTTTTTTCCTCCTCTACTTACCTATTATCCTCCACGCATTTATAGCATTTTTTATTTGACTTGGCTCATGTCTACGAACCTACTACAATGGCGAACCTGTGTAATCCACTGCCCTCGACGGATCGGGTCCTACCTCCACCAACGATCTTCCTCCCCTCCCAATAAACTACTCTAGCACCAACACATCTGTCCTTCTCTATCCCCTGCTTCCATCCACCACCCACCTGTTTTTCGACCAGACTTTTGTCTCCTCCAGGCATAACTCCTCGATTCTTATGTAATGGAGGTTGAACTTAGTGCATTGATGAGCGCAGCTGACAAGGAACTCTTGATGCATGCGGGCATTTTTAATACAGCTGACGAACTCTCCTCACATCACAAACATCTGCCTCTACATACTTGACTCCATCATCCCCCTCCCTGCTAGCTTACACAGACACTCTTTTCCTCCCCCCTAATAACTTTCACTACTGATCCCCTGACTATTCCAACTGCAGCCAACCATAACATTGTCCCTACCTCTCCCTTTCGGCCACAGCCACAAATGCCTTCCCCTCACAGATTATCCTCCCCTCCACATCGTCCTACCAACACACCTCCTGCTCGACCACCACACACTACTACTCGTGGAGCATCCTCTGGACCCAGACGAGAGACAAGATCACACACACCCTGTGATAGACATCTGACTCTCAGGTCATGGCACTACAAGAAAACGAAGAAGAAAATGGTGCTTGGGGCAGACATCGGTCTTGAGGACTCTATCACCTTGGACCTTTGCACACTTTTAGGCCGACTATCCTAAAGACATCTCTACATAACTGATCTTCAAGACTGGGTGAGATATATCTAGATCCCTCTGATGGGATACACTCCAGAGATCTCCTACCTCCCGAGAGTATGGTTCAACTTCCATTTCAAATTGGCAAAGGATGCCACACTCATTCTAGAGAGAATGTGGGTGATCGACAGAACCAGCCTCATGTTGAAGCGCTAGGGAGTCAGTTTTGAAACCTCACAAGACTACTTCTGACACTGACATCTCTGGGTACTGCTTCCTAGCTTGGCTCCACACCTCTAGAATGAAAAATCCCTAGAGGCCATTGGAAACACTCTAGGATGCTTCATCAGTGTGGAAAAAGAGGCCATTGATTCCCTTGTCAAAACAGTAGCTAAGGTTCTAGTGGAACTTGACATTCATGAGGGACTACTAGAATCCATCGACATCGAATGGAGAGGACATCACACCCACCAAAAAATCGATTACCTCAACATTCCCTTCAGATGCACCCTCTACAGAAAAACTAGCCATTTGAGGAAACATTGCACGGACTTCATGGAAGAAGAGCTATCTAAAGACTCTTTGTTGGAAATCTTCACCCGCATAGACTCTCTGGAGGTGAACACTCATGCTACCTATCGGGATCTTTTAGAGGCGGAGGATTCAGAGGTTCTAGACTCCATTTCAAGTAAACTCAAAGTTGTCTTCCCCACTCTTTACTCTACATTGGCTAGCTAGGAAAAAGAACTATTGGACACTCAATCCTTACTCACCCATGACTTTTCACCTCCCCTATGGGAAGCCTCTTCCCCTCTTCTGGAACCTACCTATCCTCCTTCAACCTCCCTCAACACTCTTTCTTTTAAAACCCTACCAGACCTTCATCTCCCCCCCTTTAAGCCCCCTATCGAGCACTCCCAAGATATTATCAACATCGAGCCTTCTCAAGCCCCGGACAACCCCATCTCACTCATAAACACTCGACCCCACCACACTATCTCTCCACCCCCCATCTTAACCTCTGTGACCATGAACCTGGCTCCACCTTTTCTTACAACCCTGGATGAAACTAACAACCTTCCTCCTTGTGATTCAAATACAGGGATCAGCTCCCTAGGAGACGTCCTACACTCTCTCCTTCCATCTTATAGGGAAGTACTACCTCCCACCCCCATCCCTATCTACAGAGGAAGTGGCACCTTCAAACCTCTGGACTCTAGCGAGGCTCTGGACCACTCTGAAGCCCCAAACACTGCTTTGGATAATGAATTTACCTGGTCAAAGGGAGAAGGCTTCGTGCACTCACCGATCAAAACCCGGAGTGCCCATAGAAAAGAAGGTCCTTCTTCTCACTCTGACAATGGGGCGCTTAGAGGTGTTAAAGTCATTTCCAAAGCCAAACCATGATCCTTCTAACACTCAATATAAGATGGATTGGGGGTCCCTGAAAACCGCCTCGTTCAGAAGACTACTCTCTAGGACTTTGTCAAACATCATCTTCCTACAGGAAACCATGGTGAATGGACAAAAAGTCAGATCCTTCTTGAATCAATTCCATCTGAATTGGCTTTCCAGCTCAACAGATTCAATTGGCACATCTGGTGGCTTAGCCGTCTCATGGGATCCCTCTGTTTTTTATCTGACCCCACACCTTCGCAGTGGAGGTATTCTTCTCATGGGTACATGTCTCTGGAATAATCAACATATCTCCTTCCTCAACATCTATGGACCATATACTCACCATAGATTATTTTCAGATAAGGTGGAAAACCGGGGCCAACTCGACATTTCTAATCTCATCATAGCAGGGGAACTGAACCTCGCCACTAGCATGGGGGAAGTCTGGGGATCCTCATCGTCCACGGATCCACTAGAATTTTTCTTCAAAAACCTCTTCCAAGCACATACGTTGGTAGACATATTACCGATTACCATCATCTCGACTTGGCGCAATGGTCGCGCAGGCTCTGCAACAATCAAAAAAATACTTGACAGGGTCCTTGTCTTGGAAACACTGGCTACTCTGGATGGACGAATCCACTCTTGGGTGGAATACCCCTTTCTTTCGGACCATGCCCTAGTCCTCCTTCAAATTGAGACCACACTCTCTCTGAAAGCTCACCCCTTCAAGTTGAACTCTAGCTGGCTACAAGAGGAAAAGTTTATTGATATCATCAAGGAAGTCTGAATAGATCCTCTTTACAATACCGATCTTGAACCACAACATCGCTTGGTCTGGAAATTAAAATCACTCAAAGGTTGCATCAAAGAGTGGGCTCACAATCACAGATTGCACAACCAAGCGAGGCTGACAGAACTGGAACACAAGATATAGAGCCTCCTCCTTGAGGATACACCAATCGAGGGACATCGTGGCAGGACCCTCATACTGCAACACCTAGAGTCTGAAAGAAAAAAACTACTCCTAGCGGACGAAGCACGGTGGCATCAATACAACAAAGCTACTTGGATCAAAGGTAGCGATCTCAACACGGAATTTTTTCACCGATTCTTTAGTTCCAGACAGAACAAGAAGCATATCTGGGAAATCCAAGATGACTCGGGCATTACTCACAAATGTAATATCCCCAGGTGGAACCCCAGTTGTAATTATGAATTGTAAAAATTTTTGTTAGGCTGGTGAGTCAAGTTATAATAAGCTAGGAGGATTATGTGATGATTAGGCCAGAGAGCCTAGGGTGTTAAGGCCAGGAGCCTGTTTTGTATATATAATTATTCAAAACATTAATAAAAATTATACATCGTTGCATGTAGACCGACCAGGAAGAAAGAGTGATGGGGCACGAAGCTCCACTAGGTAGGGAAAGGGATGGGACTGAGAGGCTAGGAAAGAGGGGCTAACATAGAGGGCTTAACCCAAGGGAATATTATAATATATTCCTAAAAATGAAAATACTAAAGTGGGGAAAATAAACCCAATTATCCTAAGTTTCTGGAAAGGGAACGAGTACTAAATGGAGTGCATGCAGCTCCAGGAAGACAAGTGTCAACCTGGGCGCATGCAGTTAAAGCTAGAAATTCAGCATTGGGGGGGCACTCCCCATTGTCTGATCCTTCGCCTAACTCACTTGGCCTCCATCGTCGACCTCTGCATCTTTCACACACCTCTAAAACCAGTAACCCATGAAGTTGACCTGTGTTTTCTTGTGAAGCACAGAGTATTTGTACTTACCAAAGTCATGTTGTGCCTTATTGAATTATGGTTGTTGTCATCCCCTGAGCTATTTTGAGCCTTGCTATTGTCCTCACTTGGGGGAATTAAGTTGAAGGTGGTTGAAGAAGCGGGTTGTCAGGCCCATGGTTGAAGAGGCAGGTTGTCAAGCCGGTGAGAAGCTCTCTCCAAGTGAGAGAGTTTGTTGGGAAGTGATTTTCTCCTAGAGAGAGTCCAACACCAACTACGGATCTCTGAGAATTCTTGATCTGGCCTATTGACGAGACCCTGAAATGGAATTGGAGCAGTTGATGGACTGTGGAACAGTGGAGCAGTCGATGGACTGTGGAAAGTGAAGGTGCATATTCCCAGGGTGGAACGGGCATGTGGGGAATGAGAGTCTGTGAGTAGTGGGAATAAGTAGGCTCTTGGAGAGAATCCTTTCGGTTGCACTGTGCAGTCTCTCATAACCTCATTCTAGTCTAGGATTCCTCTGCCCTAGGTGGGGCTTAGTCCCAGCTCGTGGGTGACCCACTACTGAGAGTGATAAGCAACGTGGTCTATGGCTGGGAGGTTCGTGGAAGGTTTGCACGTAGTTGGTGGTCTTATATTAAAATATAAGTACCACTTTTATGTTTATTTACATGGTGTGTATATGTACATGTGTTATAATTGATAAGTAATGTTTGTATATGTTGTATGTGTAGGCTTACTATTATTTCCACATTAATCTATGTGTTAGCATAATATGTTGTATGTTTATGTTTATATATATGCACATGATAATTGTCATTTCTATGAGGTAGTGTGTCTTGGCCTAGGTGGCCTGGATGTGTATGATGTTTCCGAAAGAATATCTATGTGGCATACCCCAATAGGTTATGGCTAGGGATGTCACAAAATGATATCAGATCTAAGTGAAGTGTCTGAGTAGTGGCGTGGCTCGACCTGGGTGGTCGGGGGTGTTTCAAATTGGTACCAGAGGGAATAGAGACATCATGTAGTGACATTGCTCGACTTGTTGGTGGTTGGGGGTGTTACAATAGAGGACAGACAGCTCTTAAGACGACGGCCACAACACACTACAAATCCTTTTATGCGGCGCCTACACATATCCATATACAGGACTTTGTTTTTGTCGCCAGTCTCCTCCCACATTTTGTCATAGCAAAAGATTCTATCTCTATGGACAGTCCTTGCACGCTCCAGGAGGTGCATGAGGCTCTAAATTCCTTCAATAAATATAGAAGTCCATGCCCAGATGGCTGGACTGTAGAATTCTTTATACTGTTTTTTTATTTGGTTGGGTCTGACCTGTTGAAGCTTGTAGAAGATTCCAGACTCTGTGGAAAAATCATAGGCGCCCTCAATTTGAATTTCTTAACACTCATCCCCAAATAAAACAACCCTTCTACCTTTGGGGACTACAGGTCGATTGCCTCATGCAATCTTTGTTACAAACTGATCACAAAAATTATTCCTAACTGGATCAAGCTTATCCTCTCGAGAACACTCTCTGGCAAACAACTCGGGTTTTTAAAAGGAAGACGAATCTTAGATTCCATAGGCACAACACATGAGTGCCTACACAACATCAAGGTTAAAAAATCAAAGGCTCTAATACTAAAGCTAGATCTGAAAAAATCCTTCGATTGCATACATTGGGATTTCCTCAGATTAATCCTTACCAAATCAGGCTTCATTCTTACCTCCATCAAGTGGATCATGTGCGGAGTGACAACTGCAAATTTTTCAGTCTTGGTGAATGGCGAACCTTCCCCCTTTTTCCACAGTGGTGAAGGCTTGAGGCAGGGCTTCCCACTCTCTCCTCTTCTTTTCATAATGGTCATGGAAGGCCTTTCACTGCTCCTCAAAAAAATTCAATCTCAAGGGAAGATCTCTAGGATTAAAGTTTCCAGAATTGTTAGGATCTTGCACCTATTGTTCATTGATGATGTGTTCATCATGACTAATGGCTTTATCGAGGAATGGACGAAGATCAATGATATGTTGAAGACCTTCTGCAATGCCTCGGGACTCTTGATGAACTGGGACAAATCGACCTTCCATCATGCAAACCTCCAAGACCATTCATTCGCCCCTCTAAAATATATTATTCCCCACATTTTTATACGCCTCTCCGAAGGTTTCAAATACCTCGGCTATTTCATAAAATTTCATTCACTCAAACCCTCAGATTGGAACTGGCTCATTGCAAAAGTCGAGAAAATAATTGGTCATTGGTGTAACCGTTGGATTTCCTTAGGAGGTCGTTACACCCTTCTCAAAGGAGTTTTGGAAGGTCAACCTATTTATTGGATGGTGCTAGCATCCATACCCACCTCTGTGCTAGACAAGCTAAGGAAGTTGTATTTCAAATTTCTATGGTCGGGATGCTCAAACCACAATCGCCAGCACCTGTGCAACTAGGAAACTCTTGCTAAACCAAAAAGGAAAGGAGGTTTGGGTTATGGAACCTCTTACACTCTACTAAAGAATTGGAGACCAATACCCTTTGGCAACCTATAACACACACAGGGATCTGGCACTCTATTTTAAAAGACAAATACATGCCATATATTTCAATGGACTCTTGGCTCAGATCATCAATGCCCCCTCCAAGATCGGCCTCTTCCTTCTGGAGAAATATCATCAATGCCTTAGCGCAACAAAAAATGCATAGCATATTTCAACCAAAGAATGGTTCCATGGGCTTTAAGACGATGAGTAAATACACTTGGATTCTAGTTCCATAACTCTTAAGGGACCGCAGAATTTGAAAAACGATTGAGAACAAATGAAGGTTAAGAGAAGATGAAAGAGAAATACTAATTTTCTAAGGAAAGAATATTAGAACCATATAAATATAGATGTAAAGGAATAAAAATTTGGTTATATGAGTGTGTACCCGTAATTTGTTGCTCTTATCAGAGATTGCCCGCCTGAAGAATATATCCAGTAGGGGCATCATGTATTTTATTCTACAGAATACCATTGATCCTCCTATGTTCGACAAGGATAGAAAAATCCATAACATGAGTCTTTGTAGTTCCATGAAAGACGTTGCGAAGGAGATCAGTATGAGCCCACCAAAACTATTTGGAGTCCCTCTCTATTAGGCGCTTCACAGAGATTAATATGTTTTCAGAGGGCTTCCACATTATTGAAATGTCATTTACAATAAGTAGGTTTTATGTTTGATTTTCCTTGTTTATAATAATAAGATCGTTTCACTAGATTTGTAAAAAATAGACATCTCTAATTAAATAATATTTAATAATAAGTAACTTCTTAGATTTTATTGATATGTGGAGGGATCACTACATCTCTCATGGATGGCCTGTCGAACGGGTGGGCGCATGTTGGTGCAGAGCAGGGCCACATGGAGCATGAGCATGGCCTGATTTTCCTTCATCTTCTACTGTTTGTTCATATTTTTGTCTAAATTGTCCATAAAAGAGCCCTCCCTCCTCCGAATCTTGGTTCATTTCCCTCAAATGAAATCGACAATGTTGATCCCTTATGAGTCTGCTCATGCCCATCAGTAGCTCCAAAAGAATCACTCCAAAGTTGTAGATGGTGGATCTCATCGCTTGAAGAATATTAAAGGTTATAAAAAACAGACATCTCTAATTAAATAATAATAAGTAACTTCTTAGATTTTATTGATATGTGGAGGGCTCACTACATCTCTCATCGATGGTCTGTCGAACGGGTGGGCGCATGTTGGTGCAGAGCAGGGCCACATGGAGCATGAGCATGGCCTGATTTTCCTTCATCTTCTACTGTTTGTTCATATTTTTGTCTAAATTGTCCATAAAAGAGCCCTCCCTTCATCTTCTACTCTTTGTTCATATTTTTGTCTAAATTGTCCATAAAAGAGCCCTACCATGGTCTGAAAATTATAACAAGGTATCAGAGTATGTTATCTAAGATTTTCAAAAATATGTGTATGGAGTGGGTTGTTTCGTGTGAGAGAGATTGTTGGAGGATATTATTAGGTGTGATGCTCTTACTTCAATGATTGAAGAAAACCAGGACTTGTGATAGGTTGTTGTGCATGATGCATGAGTTGCTCCAATGATTAGAGTGTTGATTTTCACCTATCATAGGTTTTTAATTTGATTTTATTTAGGTTGATATATTTGGTATAGTATTGTTGTAGGAGTTGTAGGAATGAATACCCTTAGTATTAAAGTGTTTCATGTTGGAGGGTGCTTCCAATTTTGTACTATGAAATGCACGCTACAACCTCTATCAATCCCACAAAGCTAGTTGATCATAACAAGAAGGTAGCCAAGGTGAAGAGATTCATCCTTGATTCAATAGAGGATCATTTGAGTCCTCATATAATGGAGAATAAATTAACAAAGGACATGTTTGATGCCTTAGTCACTACGTATTGGAGTGATAATGTTAACTGGAACATGCTACTAGAAAAGAAGCTCACCGTCACTCACATGAGTGACACAAGTATGGTCGCTAACTACTTGATGAAGATCATTGATTTTTGAGATCAATGCATTGTTATTGAGGTGAAGGTGGAGGATGAGGAGTTGGTGCCTATAGAACTGAATCGGTTGCATTCATCCCGGGACATGTTTATTCGGGGTGTTTATGCTTGTTAGAAGCTTCCCACGTTTTAAAAGCCTTGGATGGGTTCATGTAGGAGAAGACCATATTAGAGTCTATTTTCACCAGAGTGGAGGAGATATAGAACCTAACCCTTATCGAGAAGATGAGGAGAGGATGTAATAAAGGATGACCCAAGAAGGATTAGAAAGGAACAAAGGAAGAATCAAATTATTTATATCATAGGAAGAAAGACTTGAGTAAAAGGAATTGTTTTAAGTGCCACAAGAAGGATTACTATGCATCTCAATATCCCAAGAGGAGGAAAGCTAAGCAACAACATAAGTAGTTTGTAGGGGGTGTGGAATCTTTATATGGAGTGGATGAGTTAACATCTAGACTTGAGACAACTTTTTCCATAGTATCATGCCTTTCCATTCACATTGTTTTTGGTGTAGGATAATATGTGGACAATGGAGCATCCGGACACATGACCTTCAATAAGAAGGTGTTCAATAGACTTCAAGAATAAGTGTATGGAATATAGGTGGAGTTGGGAAATGATGCTACTTGTCTAGTAACTAGATTGGGCTTTTTTTATTTCCACATGCCTTGAGGTGATGTTCTTGAGCTCGATGATGTCTTCTATGTTTCTACTTTAACAGATTTATTTTGGTTTCTTGCATGACATATCTACAATGTATGGTTGAGTTTGATGGTTAACGAGTGATCATTAAAAAAACCATCCTCAAACTTGGTCAAGTTATGGCTATAGGAATTTGAGATGGTGGCCTTTACAGGGTACTTATTGATCATTATAGTGAGTATGTCAGGATGCCATGATGGGGGAGTGTACTTCCAAATTTATGGAGACAATTTTTAAACCTACCATAGAATTAGTGATTAGTTCCAGGATGCAATTGATTGGAGTATTGAAGAGTTTCAGGACATGTTTTCAAAGGACTCTCTTAGAAAGAGGGAGTTGGCCTTTATGATACTCTTACTTTAGTTTCCAAAGGTTTCTCTCTAGAAGAAGGAGTTGATCTCGATGAGGTATTTTCTTTGGTCGTCAAAAATTTTTAGATTCATGGATGAGATACCCATGAATTTAGATTGAAGAATACCATGTATGGGTTGATTCATGCACCACGAGTTTGGTATTTTAGTATCGATGAGCTTTAATCAAATTGGAATTTTCCAAGTTTAGTGGAAAATTTAATTCTTTTTTAGATAGAATTGATTCACTTATCTTGGCCCTATGAAAAAATGAATTTTTCATTACGGGAAGTCTTGAACAACTCATGTTGAGGTGTAAGAATATTTTGACTAGTGAAATTGACATGAATAATGCAAGAGGTTGGTAGGTTGTTGATCATTTTTTCCTTCTACACAATATCACACCCTGAAGATAGTAAAGATATTTTAGAGTACAAAAGTAAATAGTGACCCATGGTTATATTTATTTACATTCATAGATAGTTAACATGATGCCAAATCCCCTAACATAGGGCAAGTTTGAGATATAGAGGCAGAGACTTGGTTTGGTCAAGAAACTTTCCTTTCAAATTGAGAATGTTAGTCTTTGTCTATTTCATAGTCATTGTTCTTTCTCGTAGTGGAACAATACTATTCTTTAGTAGTAGAGGTGCACCAACAACAAGATCAATAATTTGGATTCTTGTGCAAGGTAATTGTGCATTCATGATGAGGGCACAATTTCAGGTTGTTTTGGGTATTGTGTTGCAACTATGTAAGATAGATATTGAGAGGGCACAAGCATGCATGTGCCAACCTCATCCACTTACAATTTTATTAGAATAGTTTCAGTTTTAACATCACAATTTAGATTCCTTTTATCTTTGGTATGTTCTTGTTCTATAGTTGTGTTAAGCACATGAACTAAGGGAACTTTATGTGATAGGGAGGGTGCACTTCCCTAGACATAATTAGATTAAGGGTTTACTTTTATAATTTTGGTGCCCATAGGTATGGGTTGTCTTTTTCTTCTCCTCTACCCTTCCTTATCTATGAAAAGGCAAGGTGGCAACAAATTTTTTTGTTATTTTCTCAATGTTTTTTACTGTGAGATTGAGTTGTGTGCTAATGATTAGCATAATATTTTTTAGTTGCATCATTGTATTATTTTCTAGATTTAATGAAAAGCAAGTTGCAGGTTTGAGTGTTTAGTTTTGTGCTTTTTGTCTTATATTTTTAGTTTGAAGTGGTAGTAATTATAGATTAACATATTCAAAATTTATAGTTTTGATAGTGCTTAAAGTTTTTTGTTTGACTGTTAGGGTTTTTTCGTGTAGAATTTTCCTACCATGGCATAGAAATTTTAACAAAATGCACTTGCCTTTGTAGTTGTATTAGATTCAAATAAAAATCATGACAATGCATGTATTGTTTCTCTTTTTTTTTTTTCTTTTCTCTTCATGCTATAATATTCACATGGACATCCAAAAGACTAGGTTTTAATGATATAGTTTGAGAAACAAAAACAAGCCACAATGAAGGACTCACACAAATCCATCTAATGCATAACAATGCATTTCGCATAACCTCTAGCCATTGTCTAACCAATACAAGTGGATGAGTAAGATAAAAAACCATGACTCTAGTTGACTGGGAATGTAACATGTGCCATCGCTAATGCCCACATTGAAGAAATTCCAATTGAACAACCAACATAAAAATTAGTATATCTTACACCATTGAGCCTTAAATAAAAAGTAAAACATAATGGTAGCATACCCAATCACAGTTATCTAATGTGTAATGTTGCAACACACTTCCAATGTATTCAGTGTCCACAATAACATAAACAATCGACCAAGATTTCCAAATCAAAGTTAAATGCTTATGAAAGCTACAAATGTCAAAGGATATACAACATCTAAATTGTCATGTCACCACAGTGTGCCAAGCCGAATCTTGTGATCATGAACCACTAGAGGATGTGTGCCATTGTGATGTTTCTTGCTTGGTTGCTTGGAAACAACAAGGATACTTTGTCCAGACTATGCCTCTTCACCTAGAGCATACCCATACTATGTTCTAGGCTACCAACGAGTCACACTCCTACTCTAGTGAAAATCTTCTATACTTAGACATTTGTTAACAAGTTAACACTTAGTCATATTGAAGCATACATTCATGACAAACCAAGAGAAATGTGGAAAAAATGAAAGACAAACACAGAAATAGTGTGGGAGCTCAAACTATGCCTAACACCCAGCTAAGTCTTTGTTACCGCATAACAATTATAACATGAGCACTATCGACTCCATTTACAAATTTGGTAAAGTCACATGACTCACCTCACCTCACCAAGACACTCATAAAAAAATTATTCACAACAAAATTTTATGTCTAAATCATCTTTGTCACATCCTACGGTGCACCTAGGATTTGCCCACAACTATAGACTTGTTGTCTCTTCGTTTTCGTAGAATTAACAAATTTCGGTCCTGCCTCACACATGCCTCCAACAGGCTTGTGTTTACAGACTTCCAAAAAAAAAACCGAGAGAAGCTCGCCCAACTCTGTCCACCGAATCCTCCTCAAGGTAGCACAAGTCATCCCATGTGGAGTGACTTCACTCCTTGAGGGAGCTCGCCCTCTTCATTTTCCTCAGAATTGTAAATCTCCTTTCTCTCCTTGTCTTCAAATCTTTCCTTCCTTGGTTGTGTTCCCTTGTTCTCTTATAATCACTCCAAAGGTCACCATCGCGAATCATCACATCCTTTGCGGGTGATGTTCCCCTTTGTGTACAAATGTCCAAAGGAATTGTCACACCCCTTCATGGACTCAGTCACCCAAATGAATCGTTTCACCCCTTTGCGGACCCAACCGCCCAAATGAACCCATGTGTTCATCAACTGTCATGCCCCTTGGGACTGGCACGCCCAACCTTGGTGCACCCCTCATGTCAGTGCAACCCAATCTCTCGGTCACTTCATACTTGGAAAGCCCCTTTTCACGTCATTAAATCTAGAAAAAAAAATACAGTGATGCAACTAAAAAATATTATGCTAATTGTTAGCACACAACTCAATCTCACACTAAAAAACATTGAGAAAATAACAGTGATGCAGATAAAAAAACTTCATACTTTGGCATCCACTTTCCCAACTTGGGTGCCAAAGAAACCCTGATTTTCGTCTCCTTGAGGACTTGGGTGAAGGTCTTTGTACCCATCTAGTCGAAGACATTACATCCTCCCCCACCTCAAGTCGTTGTTGTCCCCGACAACATCCAAAAAATATACGATCTCCAAGTCTCTGCCTAAACTTGTGCCTCCACTACAACTAAGTCTGTTGGAAACCCTAAGTTGTGTGCCAACCAAAAACAACAAATTATGTCAAAGTGGAAACCCCAAGTTTCCCTGCGAAGTGGAAACCCTAAGTTTCCCTGCGAAGTGGAAACCCCAAGTTTCCCTGCAAAGTGGAAACCCCAAGTTTCCCTGCGAAGTGGTAACCCCAATTTTCCACAAACCAAACTGTACTACACCCAACTCCACACAATCTAATGGAAAAGTCAATGTGATCACTTCTCCCAACTACAAGGATGAAAGTCACCCAAATCTGTTGCACTCTCTCACTGCGATGTTTCTCACTTCACTTCAAAATTTCATCTAAGTGTTAAACTCTTGCGATCTTGTTGTTCCGCACATACTTCAACCAACTCTGTCATGTCTCCACACACTTAATTCCCCCATGAATTAGACTAATTGGGTAGCTATTCCAACCATCGTGACCAAATCATGAGAATTCATTTCCTCGTGCCTGAACTTAGTATTTTATGTTGCATCTCAGTCACTTTGTCTAAATTCAAAGACTAAGGCAAGTGTCCATCCTTGCCTCACTACTACTCCCATCATCCGGTCTTCATCAAGGGGTTATTATGTAGTGTATAAGTGTTTCACTTCGAACCTATTAGTGTGTATGTACTCTTGACCCTCTTTCAATGTTGTTGTTCTCACCCAAGTCACGAACTAGTTGAGTGGCTATTCCAATCGTCACACTCCTTGAGTCTGCATAACCTCATGCACAAACTGGTCACTTCCTTTTGCAATTCAGTCCATCCATGCAATCATATCATACCAAAGCAAGGTCTCCCCTCATGTTGTTTCACTATGAAGTCATCCCAAAACAAAGTCTTCTATGACAACTTGACTCCATTGTCCACATCATGGCACAATTAGCCAATCTATTTCAACAAGAACTACACGTCTAGACTGTCTTTGCCCCACTACTTCTTCTCTCAGCCATGTTGTTGCATCTACCTCTCTATTCCTTGGAATGGTTAGGATTCACCCTCGATCATTATTCCCAAAGCAAGAGAAACACCAATGCCCTGGTAATATCTTTGTGTTGCAATATGTTTGTCTGCACAATCCTTCAAATGAAGGCAAGTCCTCAACTTGCATCCTTTTGTCAAGTCACCTCAATGCAACTCAACATCTATGATGAGTGTGGACAACATGTCCCACACTCCTGAAAATGTCCCAATGAACTTTCCAAAGTGCTCCAAGTAGAATGAGTCACCTCGAAGAACTTCCATGCCTTAGGCACGTTCACACCAATATTTATACCAACTCCAACCAATTACCCCTTCTGGATCTCTGATTCATCACACGATCATCCACAAGTCACCAAGGTGTGCGTTTCCTTGTCCAATGTCCCATACCAAAGGTGATCGAACAACACCAAGTCACTTGGTTTGCATTCTACCAATTTAGGTTGACTACCAACGATTCTTGGTCGACTTCTATGCTAACTCCATCTATCTCCTAGAAAGAAAGTGTCTTGCACCTACTGTAAGCATCCAAACTATGCAAATTTCGTTGTGACTTCCAAGTCATTGCATGACCCAATGAAACTGGCTAAGGAACCAAACACCAAGGTGCCTCACCCATCCTCTCAAATTTGGCATGAACAAACTTAATTGCCCACTTCACTGCAATGTCTTGTCCAATATCCCTCATAAAAGAGTTAGGGAAATTACTCAACCCACCTCCATGGATGCATCTGAATCTGACTAAATCCACCACATGAATTTTCCAAGTAGGTATCCCCAAGCTCTATTCACATTCATCCCATCAAGGCGTCCCAACTGTTGCTTCGTGACTTCTTCAAATCTACAGCACTTGAGTCACCCTCAAGTCTGTAGGTTTTCACCAAGGAAACAAAATGCACTTGAACCAACAAGTCATCCATCTTCCCTTCAAACAACTCACTGCAACACTTGGAAAATGAAATAACTCAAAACCAACCATACCTCTCCAACGACATCCTTCTTTGAAACCATTTTCTAAGTCTGTTATCTTGGACCTCCGCTTTCCCAAGCAACCAACTCTCCACATGAAATCATCTCAACCACCCTCCGTAGCTCCACAACCCTACAAGTCCTTCATTGCGATACAAGGTTGAGTCCATTCATCCACTTCAAAAAAATTTCTAAGTCTCAAACTCTACATGCAACCGGTCGAACTCATCTCCAATGTCTTTCCATCTCCGCACCTTGACTTCTTCTGCTTCAAGGCACCATGCATCCACTGCCTGATTGTCAATTCATACTGCTGCTAACTAACTATTGTAACTTGGAAAAGGGCTACCTCATATGAAGGCTTCAATCAACCCATCCATCAACCCATCTTAACTCAACTATTGTTCTCGGTGATGCATGACACGAAGACATCATCATGGAAATGTGCCCAACAAACTTCCTGCTTTAAATTTTCTCTAGGTAACCCCAAGTCGCCCAACAAAACTAAGTGCTTCACCTTGCTGTAACCCAAAACTGCTCCTTTTTGCAATCACTTCTACAATCACCCTCTGTGTTTCTCTTCTGTGATCAGATCTACGAAAAGTCATGCAATAATCCTGCATTCAACTGCCTTGCCCAAGTGCTCAGTTTTACAAAAAAACTTTGTGTCTGCTCTCTCAAGGTCTGCGCAACAGGTCTGGAACTAACTTCCATCACACATCAAACCAACTAAATATACCTCTGCGATCAATTCTACGACAAGTTATGCAATGAACTTTGCGACGAGTTATGTGATCACCCACCTTGTCCAAGTGCTTCAGTTCACCACAAAATATACTCTCGATATGCACAAGGTGTGCGCCCAGATCAGACTTCCCATCGCACCATCAAACGAATCTCTTTCATAATTATGATGCAAATTATGTGATGAACAAGTTCGATGCACCAAACTATTCACCAATTCTGCGAGAGTTCCCACTAAATTGCTTTCGCAACAAACTGCCTTCTCAACAAGTGTGTCCTATCCACTATCACCACTGCAGTAGTAGAGCATGTTTCAAGCTATGATACCATATATCGTCGAGATAGTGGTGAAGAGATCCCTAACCCTTCTCCAAAATCTACAATGATCAAACCCTGATACCATCTATCGTCGAGATAATGGTGAATATCTCCCCAACCCTTCTCCAAAATATGCAAGGAATCCTCTCTTATACCATTTTTCATGGCCCCATGGTGTGCCTAAAGGAATCTTGTGTTTGTGCACCATTAAAGGACATGTGACACCATGACATTTCTCGCTTGGATTCTTGGCAACACCAAGGATACTTCATCTGAACTACGCCTCTTCACCTAGAGCATACCCATACTTTGTTATAGGCTACCAATGAGTCACATTCCTACTCTAGTGCAACTCTTGTATACTTAGACATTTGTTAACAGTTTAACACTTATTCATATTTAAGAATACATCCATGAGAAACCAAGAGAAATTGTCAAACAAATGAAAGACAAACATAGAAATAGTTTGGGCAGCACAAATCGTTCCTAACACCTAGTTAAGTCTTTGTTATTGCAGAACAGTTACAACATGACCACTATGAGATCGGTTTACAAATTCTTCAGAGTCATACGAATCACCTCACCTCACCATCTTCGCCACATCCTATGGTGCACCTCAAACATTCTCACAATCACAGACTTTTTGTCTCTTTATTTCCGCAGACTTCACAAATTTCGGTTCTGCCTGACACATACCTCCAACAGACCTGTGTTTCTATACTTCCCCAAAACAATCCCAAGAGAATCTCACCCAACAATGTCCATTGAATCCTCCTCAAGGAACCAAAATTCCTCCCATGTTGAGAAACTTGGCTCCTTGAGGGAGCTCACCCTCTTAATCTGCCTCAGAAACTTAGAGATCTTCTTGCTCTCCTTATTTTCAAATCTTGTCTTCCTTGGTTTTGCGCCCTCGTTCTCTTATAGGAAATCCAGAGGTCGCCATCCTGAACCGTCGTGTCCTTTGGGGGTGTCATGCCCCTTTGTGAACCCATGTCACAAAAAATCTTCGTACCCCTTCACAAACATGGTCGCCTAAACGAATCGTCGTGCTCCTTCGTGGACCTGGTCGTCAAAACGAACCCATATTGATCCGTATTATTTTCGGCATGAAATGAGAGTGGATATATAATAAATAAATGTACAGAGATATATCAGATATTCAATAATATAACAGATATTTATCAGAGGTGTAACAATAAACACAGAGATACAGTAATACACAATTTCTATTAATGAGCAAAATGTACAAAATTGTAGAAATACATTCCTACTCTAGTGCAACTCTTGTATACTTAGACATTTGTTAACAGTTTAACACTTATTCATATTTAAGAATACATCCATGAGAAACCAAGAGAAATGTGGAACAAATGAAAGAGTGATTTTCCTTAAGAGAGACAAGATCGAGACCCAACATCCTATAGTTGGACCTTGTCGGGGACATGCACTGAAAAAAAAAAAACGATCAAGAGCAGCTTGCTCTGATACCACTGATCTGAATTATTTTCGGCATGAAATGAGAGAGGAGATACAATAAAGATATATACAGAGATATATCAGATGTCCAATAATATAACAGATATTTATCAGAGATATAACCATAAACACAAATATGCAGTAATACACAATTACTATTAATGAGCGAAATGTACAAAACTATAGAAATACATAGCTAAATACTCGCTAGAATGGTGGCAGCTTATCTCTGAGAAGAGATGTGACGGATACTCACATTCACAAGAAGATGATTACAATGAGGCTCTAAATGCATTTTTAACATAAAGGAAATCCAAAACCCTGACCCCGGAAGATGAAGAGCCAACAGTTTTGTGGACCCCGTTTTGGGTAGTTTGGTGGATCAACTTCCCAAGGGCGTAACTTTGGCATATGATCTTCGTTTGGGGCACACGATAGCTCGTTGGAAAGGTATCTTCAAGGAGATTTATTTTGGGGGCTCAATCATAGCCTTAGGCTATCATTGAGGTGCTTGATCCCAAAAAAACTTTATTTAGGCCCTCAAAATGGCCTCGGAAGTTTAGGAACCAAAAAACTGCTAAAAATAGTAAATTTCTAGAAGACTGTTTTGAGCCAGTTGGAATAGGTGGCTGGCCACCGATATCCTAAATGAACAATCACATATTTCTAAATGAAAAATCACATCAAACAACCTTAACATCGCATAGTTAAAATGTCTCCCAATTCGAAAGAAAAAAAAAAAAAAAATTCAATTAAAAAAAAAAAATCTTACCTATAACATTTAAGTTTTGTCATTATAAATCATTTTTATTGTAATCCATATATAATATTTCTTCCTCTAAAACAAACAAAATGATAAAAACTTAAACCTTCACATATGTATGGAGCTAGATAGTTATCCCACTAACTTCTCCCCACTAGATTCCTTCATAAATGTAAGTATCACTTTATATAAGGCTTGTGGACATATCACTCTATATAAATCTTGCAAACAGTTTATTGTATGTTTTTTTTTCCTCCTCTACTTCCATCTTATCTTCCATGCATTTATAGCGTGTTTTATATGACTTAACTCATGTCTTTTTAGGAACCTCTCCCACTCTACTCAAGCTCTGGCGACAAATACCCTTTGGCGTGCTATAACACAAATAGAGATCTGGCACTCAATCTTAAAAGATAAATACATGTCATATGTTTCAATGGACTCTTGGCTCAAAACAGCAGTGCCTCCTACAAGATCAGCCTCTACCTTTTGGAGAAATATTACAAAAACAACGATTTGGATATTAAATTCACTTTGTTGGAACATGGGCTCGGGGCACTCCATCATCCTTGGCAAGGACTGCATTGTTGGTTTGGAACAGAACTTATTTCTCTCCCCTCAACTAATCTCCTCCTTAAATACAAAAAACATATTTTACCTCTTCCAAGTGACAGGGACTCGTCGATATGATATTCTATTAAACAACTGGATAACCAGCCAATAACTCAAGCTACCTTCTAGCCTAGCACCCGAATGGACCAGTTTCTGCCAACTGATCAAAATCTGGACCAGGGGTCAAATTTTAGCTCAAAAATCAATGTTCTCAGAATTGTCTCAAAACGAACAAGAGCATAGCCCTCGTCATCACGAACCCAACGCAACTTGTTTCGTCTCAAATGGACGTCGGGAGCGAAATATATAGCGATCTGTTCGGAAAGTCAAACAGAAAAGATATAGCGATCTGTTCGGAAAGTCAAACAGTCCGTACGGATGCTGACGTGGTAGAGTCCGTACATGATGACATGGCGACCATATGATGATGTGGAATATGGTGACGTGGCAAGCATATGTTGGTTGGCAGTTGGTCGAATGACATCTCGACACGTGGCATTGTGTGGTCAAGTGATTGGGTGCCACGTGGCCCAATCATGGGCTGCCACATGGCACCCCGGCATTGGTTGAATGTTTGTTTGATAAAAATTTATGGAGGCCGTGGGGTTCGACCCCGGGACCTCCCCCTTTACCAAATTTTTCACAAATTCCGCCTTGCCAACACGCCATAAGGTTGACCTTGTTTAAAGTATGGTTTAAATTTTATTTGGAGTGTATTGAAATGTGTAATGGGGCACGTCCGGGCTGGGGCTTAGCCCCAGCCCCGGTCGCATGCGTTTATATGTGACCACCGAGATTTTCCGCGGGTGTTTATACACGTGGGGTTTTTAAAATGAAGCCCATGGCTATATGCCTAACCACCATGTGACCACAACTAGGGGCGTGGGGGTGGTTTTAAAATGGTTAGCCCTTTTTACAATGCGTAAGGTCATATGACCTCCATGTGCCCGAGTGCTTGGCGGTTAGGGGCTGGAGGCGCCCTAACCATCCTACAGTTTGCATAGTTATTCGGTTTCATGCATGTGCTGGGTTTAAACACGGATTTGGAGCGTGTTCTTGGTTCAAGCACACAGAGGTGCGTTTTGGCTAACCAGAGCCAGCAAGCTTGAAGGAAGAAGATGGCAGGAGGCCTATCTTTCTCATTTTTTGGCCGATTGAGGTGCCGTAAAATCCCATCTAGGGGTTTTTGGACGTCTTGAATCCATTGGCACTGTTATCAAAGCCATTTGAAGACTTCTTTTGCAGGTTTTCATCCATTGAAGTTTCAGCAAGCTTCAGGGAGTTTGAAGCCTTCATTGATTGAGGACATGGTTTGGTGAGCCTATGTTTGTTTTCTGTGATTGAATAATCATTTTTCGCTAATCGATATGCTCTGAACACAATGGGGCAGGTTTCAGAGGCTGTTGAGAACTTTTACAGGTGTTTTTTACAAAGAGAAGCTTAGGGAAGCTTATGGCCACATGTAGAAGAGGTCATGCCCGGATGAGCCATGATCTGTTTTCAAAGTTCTATTAGTCATTTTTGGGGTTTTTATGTGTTTTGATCTCAATGGTACAGTCTATTTTTCCATTGGAGTTGAGCAGCATCTTGTAAAATAGATTTTGACTAATTAATCCCAGAGAGCCAAGTCCATTGATGGAGGCTCAAGGAGATGTAGCCCGGAGGGGGGTGAACTCCTTTATCATGTTGTGATTGTTGTGAGTTTGATGGTTTATTTGCTGCAAGTTGTGTTGTTGTGTATTTATTTAAAGTACATATTTAACCATCTAAAGGAACAATTCCTCACACATAAACATTTACAAGAAGTTGCATGAACTTAACACATAATTTTATCTTGCATATTTTAAACACATGAAGCAAGGTCCTGTAAAGTTTATTTTAATGAAGTAGAGGGTGCTTGCATAGCATAACAAGTTAGCATTCTATTTTCAGATCAGGTGGTATCAGAGCATAGTTTGTTTTTCTCATGTGTTTGCCATTGATAGCTTGAGATTTAGCTATTGGTTTTTGTGCAAGTTTTGTGTTGAAGTTTGAT
>JZKD02S0910772.1:152441-190958 GCA_000966675.3 Picea glauca
TCTCTGTGTATACTTTATGTGTGACTGATGTTCTTTATTTTTACTGTCCATATACTGTGTATTGTTGATGATCACTTGAAGAAAGATTAATAAGGTTTTAAAAGAAATAAAATTGCTTAAGCTCATAAACAACTGATTCACCCCCCCCCCTCTCAGTTGTTTTTAGTATTTCCAACATTATCTGCATGCATAAAGTAGGCTCCAATCGCATAAAGGAAGTTACAGGAAAAAGAAATGTAAAAGAAGATCAATTTGGCTACAGATCGACCAAGCTTCTTTACTCTACATGAGGAAGAAAGAGGTATGGATCGACCAAGCTTCTTTACTTTGCATGAGGAAGAGATAGGTCCGCTGCTTTGTACATCTTTGTTTTGTTGGACTTCCTTAGCTATATAGGCTTCTTTACTTTGCTTGGCTATATAGTCTTAACAGGTCCAATTGTTGTGAGGTGTCGAAGCAGTGGGGATTGCGTGATATGCCCAGGCAGTGAGCCTATTATTCTTGTGAGGCACTGAGGAGGTGTTGAGGAGCAAGCTAAGGCAATGAGGAGGTGTTGAGGAAGTTCATGAGCAAGCGAGGCGGTTGACATGCAAAGGCAGATAGTGTCAGCGGTGAAACCTTCAGGTGGAAAGGCAAGGAGTACAGGTTTCCATGTTGATCACATCAAACTACATTGAGCAGAGCAAGGAGTACATGTTGCCATGCCGATCACATCAAACTACATATGATCAAACTACATTGAGCAGAGCATCTAGTGCACTGGATGCTCTGTGCAGAAGCAGAGTTGACGCAGTCTAACAAGCTGACACACAGTCTGACATAATGATGGTCCACCTCATAAAAGACCAATCATTTATTTTATATATATATATACTAGCACAGCCGCTAACTCGCGGCTGAGAACGTCGAAAGTTCAACTAAGAATACGTACATGTGTCGTAAAATGTTTGTGGTAATTCGTAATCCGTCTGTGGTAATATGAAACGTTTGGCATCCTATTTAATCATTTAAACATGACAATTACATATCCTTACAATAATTTTTTAATGTGATTAGGTAAATGTTAAAAAGTAAACATGTTAACGGATGTCTTCATAAATGCAAGAAAGTTATGAACAATAAATCTGACCCTTTGATTTTGGAGGACGACTAAGAATATGCCAGCATCTTCAATGCATAGCCATCAGATTAGGGTTTAAGGTTAAATAAGGTTAAAAGATCATTAATTGTGCCCATTGTCAATAGGTGTACGCCTTTCGGCGTAATTAAATTATTTTTTGCATCTAAAAAATATTTTTGAAAAAATTCCCATCACTAGAGGTATTTAGTCTCATCAAAGTTCTCTCATCCAATTACAATATCCATATGGGGGTGGGGTGGGATGGGCATTGATAAAAAAAACTTTATTATAAAGTTTTTTTATTAATGTTGCCCCCCACCCACGGGGGGCATTAATAGAAAAACTTTACCCCTCCCTCACCCACATATATATGTAGGTGGAGGACATTAATAAAAAAAAAATTATGTGGTGGGGGCATTAATAACAATATCCCAATATAAGTATTTGGAAGTTATAAAAAATAATAATAATAATTTTTCAAAAAAGAATAATTAAAAACATAATGGAGAACATAGAGAAAACTTGTTAAAGAGATAGAGAATGTACCAAAATTGATGGGTTAATAGGTTGTTCACGGCTGTGCCAAAGTTATAGTCCCTAAGGCAGGGACTAATAAAGTTACCCTATATCACACATCAATTCAAATATATATGTGAGAATGTCACTAATTATTAGCATTTGTAAATGTAAAACCACTTTAATCTATTGAAATGAATTGATTGAAAGAAAAGATGATGGTTTTTATATTATAACAGACGAGGATCACTTCTACGAGTAAACATAAACTTGTTTTTGACTTACTTTTTTTCACTTAGATGATTTAAAGTCGTTTGGTGTGAGGTTTTTTCACTTAGATGCTTTAAAGTCTTTTGGTGTGAGGTTGGGAATGTTAACATTGCAAAATTTTAATATATTGATTTTTTTAATTAAAAAATAAAATTATTGTAGATTAAGTTGGTTATTAGAAATAATTTAAGATTAGATTTGAATAAAAAGTTAGAGTAGAATTTTTGCACGAGGAAAATCTTGTAACAAGAGTGGAAAATATTATTTTTATTACAAAACAAATAAATGATATTAAAGGTTTGGGACTAGAAAATGTTGCACTCCCTCTTTCAAATGCTCTAATTACAATACTCTTTTATTGATGTGACGTATGAAGACCAAGTATATCCATAAATTGATGGAACTAATCAAGCATGCACAAGAACACTTGATAACAAGTTTTCTAAGAATAAATAACAACATATCTCACAAGATATTCCTAACTAAAATAAGACTATACATCATAGAATTGAAATTGATTTTTTATAACAGAAAATGGAAGTCATGGACAACAATGTGACTGTAGTTAAAACTAGTCAAGGTGAGTTAAAAAGGAGGAATAAAACATGGAATCAACAATACAAAAAATGGTTTGAAGAGTTGGATATAGAATAAGAAAGGTACCCCACGGATAAAAATACAAAGTCATTTATAAGAATGCTACAAGAAGGGAAAATTGAGAAAACATGCCAAAAGAAAACAACACTACTACATATACACCTTCAACAGAGAAGAGGAAATCACTACTTGAAGCTAACATCCCATGGCATGAAGCAATGTCACAACTAGAACCAACTCACACATGTTGAGATGTGAAACAAGTAGATAGGAATAACCCAAAGAGTTGTGGGAGGAAAATGTTATGTGAAGTATGTGGAAATGGGGAGATATAAATTGAGTAACAATTTCTCTTACACTGCAACATACTCACAAAATAGGAAGAGGTCTAATTTGTATATGATGCATTTCATTCACTTGTTTCTCACTTATAATATTGCATTTTCAAGGAGGACTCTGGCATATTTGTGGAATTATGTTTTCAAGCTTTTGAACATTTTGTAAAGTGTCAGACAACTATAAATGATTCTTGGATATTCTCGGTATATGGCTGCAATATATGGCTTCACGCACTTGGTTTTTGTTCACTTGCATTTGGAAACTATGCAATGGGGAATTCTACAACAAATCCTTACATTATATCCCATGATTTACTTCTTTCTCGTAGCACTATGTAAAACTTTATAAGACTAAATACTAGGTGAGATTATGTGATGTTTTAAATCTAAGTGCTAAAATTGAATAAGAAGATTTACATCTCTTGGGATGGCAGGAGCAGGTGGGGTTATCTTCTCCCCAGAAGGACATATTCGAACAACCTTCTCTTTGATTTTGGGCATAGCATCCAATAACAAATTGGAATTCTACGCTCTTTATAAAGGTCTCAATATAGAAAAGAGCCAAGTCATTGAAGATTTGATTATCATTGGGGACTCCGAGGTTATTCTTAACTAGTTCAAAAAGTGATCCCTCTCGAATGATATGCATATCAGCAGCATCATGACTAAAGCTTGGTTGGAAGCAGAGGCATTTCAAAGTCTACAATGTTTCCAAGTACTTAGAAACAATAATACCGAGGCCGATTCCTTTGTTAATTTCGCTACTCATGATTCGTTGGGAACTCTACAAATTGACGACCGGGTTTCCCAACAATTTATCCCCTAATGTGAGTTGGGATGGTAGCAACTTAAGAGTATTTTCCCATATGACAAGCTTGTCATCTAAGGTGGAAGTGAAGTCTAATCATCGATTTTCAAAGCGCATATGACTGAGGCTTGGAGTGATGGGTGGTAACAAACTTTGGAGTACGTTCTGGCTGGTAAGGAGGACAGGTGGATGTACCTTTCTTCTCAAGCATGCATCTTCGGACCCTGGCATACCCTCACACAAGCGCTCTTAAATGGCTACTCTCTCACAGTCTATTCCGTGAGTGTTTATTGAGACTGTGTTAATGGATATGGTATACCTTTGCATTCCTCTAGCCTCATTATTCCCTCAACGATCCTCATCCATGGCTAGTAATGATGGCATCATTTGGACAGAGTCTTGTTGCACGCTTGGAGATCTCTCTCGTGGGTGTGGAGGTATGTTGTGGTTCATTCATCGCCTAGAGTGGCGACCCATCACACGACGTCAAATTATTACAGAGGATCTTTGACACAAGGAGATTATTATGAGTTGTGGTGATGGAGAATTGGATGTTGCTATAACTTCAGATCCCAGGGTTGCAATTAACATAGATCATTTGTGGATAGAGCTCTCTACAGAAGCGACTCAAGAAGGAGATCAAGTCGGCAGTATGGTTAACAAGAGGTCGGGTGTAGCGCGATGGTGTCGAGAGCTCCAAGAAGAAGAAAATGAGGCTCTAGTTAATCCGGTTAATTCGCTTCAAATAAGCATGCAAAATGCATCAGTGCAATGTCAAACTATAATGGATTTGCTAATTTCATAGAGGCAGGGAATTCAACAGTTACGGGATGAAGTGGATGCCATACACATGGAGGTAGTGGAACTTCCCTCCAGGCCTACCTCTCCGGCCCTGTCAACTTCCAATCTGGCACTTTCTAATGTGGCTTTGTCTACAACTCCTCACAGGTCTATCCGAGATCTAAATTCGCCTTTGGACTCCTCAGAGGAATCTCAGGATGGAACTCCATTAAACAAAGATTAAACAGTATGCTCTGATTTTGTATTTTGATACTTGGTATTTTCTATAGATGGTACATTAGGCTATGTAGTAGTTGTAAGTTAATTTCAAGGCTAATAGATTGGACTATTTTAGACAGTGAAAAAATCTATCCTTATTTTGAATTTTTACAAGCTTATTTTGATTTTGAATCATGTAAGGACTCTCTTTGTGGCTAAAACACATATTTTTTTAATACAAATTCTACCAGTTTTATTAAAAAAAGATTTACATCTCTCGAATTAATGTTGGAGAATAAAATGTAGTGGAAGTAGAAAGGTTCCATCGGCATATTAGTTGCAATGGAATTAATTATGCCATTCTCAAAGTCTTTGTTCGAGCATATATCTATCTATTAGATAAGGGTGTCTCAACTTGTTAGTAATAGTAGTCTAATTGAGTTGGAGTAACTCACTATAGTCTCTTTCAAAGCCTCCCTCCTTTGAAACCCATTCTAAATTCCTATTTGAAGGCCAACATTGGACGGAGAAGAGCATATTCATGTGTCAACGAGACAACATATTCATGCACTGATAGTAATTTTACCTATTAAAATAAGGTAAGTTTTACAACTATTATTATAATTTCCTTATAAGTAAGGTAAGCTCAAAAAAATGGTTCTTAGTTACTTACCTTTAATGGCTAGTGCAAAATCCCTTCAATTCAATTTACAAGTAGTTATCAACTCTATTGCAAATCTTAGGTGAACCAAGCAAACCATAACATGATAAATCGAATTCTAGTACCTTTTGTCGTGTGCTCGAATGTCAATGATGAGGTGGTCATCGTCTTCTTTAGTCCACGCCCCTTTGTCGATACAATTATTTTTCATAGCATGAAGATACACTAGAAATTGTTTAACCTTCTACTGCAAGAGCAATTCTTGAAGAATAATCATCTAGAAACATTCTTCCATACAATCGCTAATTTCTCTCACGAATTTGCATTTTTCAATTTGTAATAGATCATGGGGAAACCCACCGGGCACTTCCCCTCATTTTGAGGATGGTACCCGAGGTAAACTAGATTTTGTAGAAAGACGAGTCTTTTTCAATAACCTGCTCATTTAAGAGCTCAACATGTCACTTGTTGCAATTGAACCTGGGTTGGGGAAAACACCCCTCAGCACAAACCACTCAGTCTAAACCCAATTGACATCTATCGAATTTGTATTAAGTGCATGATTTTCTAAATATGTAGTGATCTTAAATAACACACTTCATAAGAAATTTAATATGGAAGAACACAAGTAGCAACTATGGAGCATGAAACAAAGAACACGTTGGATAGATGTACAAACGTGAGAGCTAAAATAAATACATGAAGCTTGGGGAGTGCAGAACTATGACAATGCAGGCATCACAATCTACACACATCGCATCATGAGCATGCTAGCAGTCATTGATGTGCTAGACATTGCCACAATGTGCGGAAACCTTAGTGTGCCACAAGTGAACAACACTTGTCAATCTTTAATTGAAGCTCATCCTCTTAATACGCGTGAGTCTTTAATACTCATAAAAATGAGTGTAAGGGAAAATTTAATTATACTATGAAAAATACAATATAGCATTTTAATGGTATATGTGAGACTAAGTGATAGTAGCATTGATCGACCTCACAATAAGGTGAAACTTATGTTTTCATTAGAAAATACAAGATTGAGCATTAAGTCACCTCGATATGAAGTCAAATAAGAAGAAGATTCATTTTGTTAATTAATTTAAATATTATAAAAAATAAAAATAAAAAGTAAATTTTAAAAAACGTAAAACACATTAAAAAAAATATTACATTAACAAACTAATGTTAAGTTTCAAAAAAAATAGCAAGCTTAAGCATATATTCTGAGCCAAACATAAATTAAATATCATATACAACAAGTGTACACAAATATTTATACATAATAACACCAACATCAACAGCAATTTAATGCTAACTTTCAAAAAATATAACAAAATGAACCATATATTCCAAGCCAAACATAAATTAAATATCATACACAGCAAATATAAAAAATATTTATACATAATGACACCAATATCAACAATAATTTAGTATCAAGTTTCAAAAAATATAACAAACTTAACCATATATTCCAAGCAAAACAAAATTTAAATATCATATACAACAAGTATAAAAATATATATATACAAAATGACACCAACATCAATTAAAATCACAATATTTAATATTTATACATAATGACATTAACAACCATCGAAATCAGAATACTTTTTTAATCAAATTATACATAATGACATTAACAATCATCGAAATCAGAATATTTTTTAAAACAAAGTTTCACCTAGAGATATGTATTTTAACAAGTGTTGCATGGCAGTGTAGTCCCTCCCAGGTTGGTATGGGAATAAATGTGACCTAGTACATGCAGGTGGCTAAAAAGTTGAAATACATGTGGTTTGCATGCAGAACTTAGTATTCCCGAATTAGTTCTTCTTGAAAAAATATCAAAAATTATCAATGTTTGAATGGTTGTTGGACACAAAAAATTTAGCATTACCGAATTGGTTATTTTTAAAACTAGGACATAGAAAGTCATCAGAAATAAATAAATTATACATACGAAATATGTATTTATATAAAGTAGATATTTAGTAAATAAATTATACATACGAACAATGTATTTGTATAAAGTAGATATTTAGTAAATAAATTATACATACGAAATATGCATTTTTATAAAGTAGATTTTTAGTTTTATAGATACGAAATTTGTAGCCCTCATTGCATACGTAGGCAGTTTTTGTATGGCGGGTTCTCGGGCTAGCGTGCTGAAAATTGGGTGTCTGATGTTCCGTGGTCTACAAATAGCACTGACTGTTCCGCGATATACAAAATGAGAGGCGTAGTTGCGGACTATAGAAATTTACCAGAAATTAATAATGTATGTTATATAATAGAATAGTAATAACATATGTTGCACCGAATTACTTTGCTTTAAAACTAAGGCTTTGTTTTGGAAAAAAAAGATATAGCATTGCCGAATTAGTTTTCTTTGCACATGTTTTATAGAGTATGGACAGACTGCTCATTCCATAATTAGCAAGTCTTTGGATCGCAGGTTGTCGGGCTGGCGGTTTCAAAAATGGGCCTCTGTCGTTCCGTGTCCTACAAAATCCATCGACATTTCCGCGATATACAAATTGAGAAGCGGGCTTGCGAACTATAGAAACTTATTATAAAATAAATAATGGTTGTTACATATATCAGGAAATTGCATCAACATTTAAACCATCAACATCGTTGAAGACCCAAAAATTAGCATACAATAGGAGAGAAGAAATGTAGCATATCCGAATTAGTTTTCTTTGGAACAAACAAGAAGGTTCTTGGAAACCCAAAGTTTACTATACAATAAGGACATTTTCGAATCAGTTTTCTTTGAAATTTAACAAAAATTAATGATGTATGTTACATGTTTGTGGAAATTTAAATGTGTTTGTCATATAGACTGGGATTAGGGCTCCCGCGGACCATAAAAAGAAATAAGTACAAGAATTAAGAACGTCGAAAGAAGTGTGCGATGGTAGACAGGAAGACCTGAAAAGAAGAAATTGGAACTTATGAGTCTTTTGTTACAGTTTTCTATTTAAAGAGGACATAAGTGGATTGATAAAGAAAAGAAGATGATAGCATAGACTTAAAATGGAATGATAAACAAAACAAGATGGCAGTATAGACTTACTATGAAGCCGATGTGTTTTTTCTATTGTCATCGATGGGAAATGGACTCTTGTTGATCGATTGTTCCCCTTCCTGGATAAGGCTTTCCATTCTGAGTTGGAACCATTCTTCGATGTAGCTTTTCATGGGGGTTGTGTTGATTTCATCCCGAATCTCTATGTCGTAAAGGTCGTTTTCATATTTCCTTAGATCCATTAAAATACTATGCAGACTCTGTTCAATTTATTCATTGTGTGAGGCATAGTCGAGTACCCAGCACCCGTGCTCATCTAGACGATGTTCAAGTATGTCGTAAAAATTTTCGAAAGACAACCCCTTTAAAATATCAACTTGTTCCTAGAACGCTTCTTTGGTGACTGCCAAGGATTTGAGAATTAAGTTTGGATCTTCAACCTCGTTGGTAGTTCCGGCTAAGTCCATCTGGAGCAAGCTTGTGAATAAATTTTCCTTTTCTGATATGACTTGTTTACATGATTTGACAATGAGGTGCAGGTTCTCAATTTTTTTTTGCCAGCATGCTTTTACTTTTTTGGTGCGTTTTGGGGAGGGGAGTTTCTCCTGTCTTTTTTTTAGTTCTGATGTGTTCAAGGCATAGTTGGCAAAAGGGTCCAGCACCTGATGACAAAAAAGCTGTTCATTTTTAAATTCGCCTCCAAATGTTCAAGCAAATTATTGGCCTTCTTTCCGAAGGAAACTAAATTTTGTGATGTTTCCCAGGCTTCAGTAACTAGCTGCATTCTTTTGTTGATGTTGTTCTCTACAAGGGCTCTGGAGCATGCAAGGAGGGTAGAGGATACTTTAATCTTCGATGCACTGGTATAAGGCACAATTTTTGCCAAAGGAGTGGCAAATTCTAGTGTTGCAATGAAAGCCTGTTCAAATTCGTTGAGGCGGTATTTCAGATTGGCATAATTTGTCTCCATTCCTCCAATGGAATTGCAAAGAACGTCACCGGTTACCTGGTGAAACAAGCAGATTTTGGACGGGGTCATTTGGCTAAAGTCAATCTTTGTTCGAGATTTGCCTTTCATGTTTGTTACATCTCTCTTTTCAATGACCATACGTTTAGATTGGCTGTCAAAAATAGCGCTCTGGATTACGAAGGATTCATCTATGTCAAAAAATTTGGTGTCAGATATGTCCATCGCGGACGACCCAATTTTTTGCATCTGTTGAGCTTCAATTTCAATTTACAGTTTTCCACTGTCAATTTCGGATTCCTCCGCATGCCCTGCATTGTTTTTTCTCTTTACTTTGTGAGAACTATCAATATTTATGCGAGGAGGGTTCTTATCTCCTCCTCCGTTCGAATATTTATGGGTTGCTTTCTTACTGGGATGGACCATCGAAGCGATGCTCCGTGGTGTCGTGCTCTTGGGTGTGCTGGCAGGGGGCTAGGTACGCTTCTCACCAGATACTTTACCATGTTGTCTGTGCAATTCAGTTGCGTTTTGCAATGTATTTGCATCACAATGGGCAGAAGCAGGATTGTTGTCGACACTGTCCCTGTCTTGGGTCAGGTGTCTATGGATAAAAGAGGTGTTAAACCCAACACCCAGTAAATGTTCTCCAAAAATTCCATTGGGGTCGAAGCCTTTTAACCTTTCAGCGTCAGTTAGGTTCAATTTCTTGAAATGGGCGGCAAACTTGTCAGTGTTGTTGATGTTTTTGCACACGAAGTCTCCAGCTTTCCAAGGCAGAGGAATGAATTGTTTTTTTTTCTTATCATGGAAAAAATGCAACCAGTGGTTGTATTGCCTTTCTATTTCTGCAACAAACATCTTGTCCGTGATGTGGCATGGAAGGAAGGCGGGATTTTCCTTAGAGCCAAAGACCATGAGGAGACTGTGATTTTCCTTTTGCTCAAGTGTGCCCTTCTTGTTCAAAAACTTGCTTGCGTGGCCAGACATCCACGAAGCATCCTTTCCTAACAGTAAATCTTTGAAAACTGAGACAAAGCCATTAAAAACTTCATAAAAAAAATGGGAGGCCTTTTGTCTCCACAGGGCGTCGTGCCAGAATGTTACTGGGTCGAATCCACAATTTATTTTATTGGAAAGAGAAAGTTTTGGAATTGGGCAGCCAATACACAATTGCGAAAATCAAGTAGGATGACATATAAAATTTATTTGATTCTTTGAATCGTGACAACTAGGAACAGAGTTCAATGAAGATTAGCTTTCCCCAATCGAAAATGTATTTTTCCTTGACTGTGAAATACAAAATATAAATAATTATATGGGAAATGCTTGGTGTGGATGCATGTCTCGTTGTTCTTGTAAACAGCCAAGCAATTTTCCTGAATGGATTTCTAAAGGAACTTACCTGGAGCCTTGTGATATCTTCAGGAACTGTTGTCGGGTCTTCGAGGAAGTCAGCTAAGATGTCCAACCTGTTATGATGTTTTTCTAGAAACTACTTGCAGTCTTGTCCTCTGAACGTTAATGTTGGTTTCGACAATTTCAACATCTCACGGAAGAGCTAAGGTGAAAAAGAAACAGGAGAATGGTCACGCAGTGGAATAATTGTTTGGCCTGGAATATATTTTTCGATGCACGAAGAGACCACCTCCTTACAGTCAAAAACCTCAGGGACGCAGCCTGCATGAGCGATTACGGAGGTCCAAATCACTTCGTTCTGGGCGGAACGAGATGAATAGTAAAAGTATGCCCTGGACCACTGGAACCTTTGGTCCTCTTCTGTGAACATATTTATTGTATCTCCACAAAATTGTTTCCGACCCGCTGCCATAAGTCTACAAAGACATTTATTTGTTCCAAACGATGAATGAAATGAAAGGTTGGAAGGGCTAATATAACCCTGCGCAAATTTTGGTCGAAAGCGTGTGAATGGGAGATGTCCTCAAGACTTTTGTTGATTAATGGAAATTTGGATGGCTGTTGCATGATGCATTGTTAACATTAAACACTACTAATTGCATATATAGAAATGCGAACATGGTGTATATTGCAATGAGCGATTAAGCATTGCAGATTTCTTGAGCGGCCCAACACGATGACGCGTGTTGGAGATGAATAATCGGAAGGGAAAAAATAAGTTTCCACACATCTTGGTTTAATGCGTAATAATGGGATATCTCCTCGAGTTTTTCACCCATTAATGACAATGTTGACGGTTCCTGCATGGTGACCTGTTAGAATCAAAGGTTTCTAATTGCATAGCAAGAAAGTATGAAGGTCGTGGGCAAGGGAAAAAAACCACTACAAAATAGGGTTGCAAGGTACAACCGTTGAAGGTGAGGGCGCCAGGGTCAAATTGTATGTCTCGGAACTTTTTGATTGCAATACGCGTAACCCGCCAACCGTGGCGATAAAATTGGCTACGTATGGAGAGAAATAGCAGTCGGTCAGAGGAGTCGTGTGATTATATCGATAGAGATAAAGATATCCCAACCCTCCAATGCTGGAACCTGTGTTTATAGAAAGGCGACTATGTATATAACCACAAAGCGATAATACAAGGGAAGAAGAAAAGGGAAAAAGGACCAACGAGTCTGCGGTGGAAATGTAAATCATGAAAATTTTGAGTGCAATATGCATATTAGGGAAGAAGAAGCAGCAGACTTCGAATGCGCTAACCTGAAACACTGACTAAGAATTTGAGATTTCGTGAATCCGTGAACAGGAGGATCCAAAATAGGGTCAAAGGTCTGGATGGTCAAATTGTATTATTCAGAACATTTGAATGCACAATTTGTAACATGGAAGAGGGGACGATATCGGAATCCGGTAGTCAATTTCTATGTTGCGAATGGCTAGATGTGAACTATTTTGTATTGTTGTGTGCAGTTGTCACTTATAAGAGTCATTAGTAAGAGCATAGAAAATATATATTAGGAAGCACATTTGTCAACCGTGGTACAGTGAATCTTGCGAGTTCGAGAAGCACGCGATAGAATTGTAGATTGTCAACCCAACAACCGTGGACATAAAATTGCCTAAGGTGTGATTATATACATGGAGATAATGAGAGCCATAATACAGGGAAAGAAGAAAAGGGAAAAAGGAGAAAGGAGTCGGCAGTGGAATTGTAGATCAGGGAAATTTTCAATACAAGATGTGAACCCGGTAGGCAATTTGTATATTGCGGAGGACCGGAGTAAATAATTTGAATGCATAATTTGTAACACGGAAGAGCGAATGATGTTAGACCCGCACCTGTGTCTAGTTGTCAGTACTAAGAGGTAATTTAGTATTGAAAATAATATTTTAGATTCTGTTAAATACTTCATAGGGATTAGTATACGTAAACAATGGCAATCTCCACCCCGCCAACCTTGCATTTTGTGTGTGAATTTGTATATCGCAAAACTTGAAGGACTATTTGGAGGACACAGAACAATAGAAGTGCAATGTCGAGTCAGCCAGTCTGCAGCTCCACTTCTCAATTTGTATATCGCAGAATTTTGGGTGCTATTTGTAACACACACAACAATGGAGGGCCAATTTTGAGCCCGCCCACCCGAGAAACCGTGATCAGAAATGTCGGTAGGTATGAAAAGGAACAGTTGTCGGTTCAATTCTCCATGAGAGGATATAGATGGAACTAAAATTGGTCCCAACGCAACAACCGTGGACATAAAATTGGCCAAGTATCGAAAGCAACAGCGGTCGGTCGGATTTGTCGTCTGATTGTATAGATGAAAATAAAGATATGCCAACCCGCCAACGCTGGAGTTGCATATTTCGTGAACCCACCAAAAGGAGGATCCAAAACAGGCTGAGAAGGTATCCACAGAGGAGGCGAGGCCCGGACCTTCTAATTGTATTGCTACAAACATTTGAATGCATAATTTGTAAGACGGAAGAGAGGACGATGTCCGGTAGTCAATTTGTATATTGTGGAGACTGCAATTCCAACTGTTTCATACCTATGTGTCCAATTGTCACTAATAAGTGCTAGTTTAGTATTCTAAATAAATTTTTAGATATTGTTAGATACTTCACAAGGATTCGCATATGTAAACAATGTCAATCTGCACTCCACCATTTCTACATTCCGTGTGTAAATTTCTATATCATGGAACTGGGAGTGTTTTTTGGAGGACATGGAACAATAGAAGTGAAATGTTGACTCGGCCAGTCCGCAGATTTGCTTGTCAATTTGTATATCGCAGAATTTTGGGTGCTATTTGTAGGCTACGGAACAATGGAGCCCCATTTTTTAGCTCACCTACGCGCCCGAGAACCCGCGATCGAAAATGTCGCAAGGTATGGAATGCGAAATTTGTGTGTGCTTTATAGAATATCATGTCCATATTTTACAGTCCCATAATACATGGGAAGAAAATAAGGGAAAAAGGACGGAGGTGTTGCCAGTGGAATTGTAGATAATATACAGGAACAAGAGAAGGGAAAAAGAACTAAGTATCTTGCAGAAAAACATCAGGGTTCGCAAGTGTCGGCCCCGCAGCGGAGGGCATAAAATTGGCTAAGTATGGAAAGGAACAGAGCTCGGTCGGATCCGTCGTACAAGGATATATGAATTGCAGATGACGGAGGTATCTTTCGTACCACTTTCTCCACTTGTCACTAGTAAGAGCATTGTTGATGTATATCAGGAAGGATGTGAAGTTGCTAGGGATGGAAAGCAGCAACAGATACTTTGAATGAAGTCAATGTGTACGAGGAACCCACGGTGAAATTGTAGATCACGGATCTTTTCAGTGCAAGATGTATATTGCAGAACGATAAGCAGCTGGGTTCGCAAGTGCCAGCCCCGCAGCGCTAAGTATCTCGTAGAAGAACATCAAGGTTCACAAGCGCCGGCCCCGCAGCAGTGGGCATAAAATTGGCTAAGTATGGAAAGGAACAACGCTCGGTCGGATCCATCGTGCGAGGATATAGATGAAGATGTTAAAGAAAGAATTGCAGATGATGGAGGTATCTTTCGTACCACTTTCTCCACCTGTCACTAGTAAGAGCATTGTTGATGTATATCAGGAAGGATGCAAAGTTGCTAGGGATCGAAAGCAGCAACAGATACTTTGAATGAAGTCAATGTGTACGAGGAACCCACGGTGAAATGGTAGATCATAGATCTTTTCAGTGCAAGATGTATATTGCGGAACGATAGACAGTTGGGTTCGCAAGCGTCGGACCCGCAGCGGCGGGCATAAAATTGGCCAAGTATGGAAAGGAACAAATCACTGACATTGTTTCGTTGCAACATGTATATAACGAAACAGGGGACATAGATGTTGGGTACCGTGAACCCAGGACCTGATGCGCAAATAACTCGGCAAGTATTGGCCAAGACAAAGTTATGATATCTATTTCAATATTTTTCATACTAGCATCTATCAATGAACAAAGTTTTCATATTTATCTTAATAGTATTCATAGTAATATATATTAATGGATTGGTTGTTTCAAATGCAAGTGATCTCCCAATCTGCAAGATGCTTCCCGGCTTGCAAATTTTGCTGGAACCTTAAAAATTTTGACTGCAACATGTACATAGTGCAACAAGAAACATGAATTTGCATTGTGGTCTCAACGACATAAACTCATTATCATCTATTCATCTTGTATTCGTTGCAATGAGATCAGCAAACGTCGGCTCTCCATAAACATCAATATCTAAATTAAATTAAATGTAATCAAAATTTGGTGTGACTTTTAAGTAAGTAAAGCATAAATTGCAGATTACGGAAGTTCTTAGGCTGGAAGATGTATATGACCGAACAATGGACATAGTTTTTGAATACCACAAACCCAAACATAACTGCCTAAGCTTTGTCGAAGAGGAGTTTTTTTTGTATTTATTCCAATACTACTGATATTAGTGTATATGCACGGATATTATCAAATAGAAGAAGCTGCAATATATCCAACAAATTTCACAATAACATTGCGTCAACAGTTCAGTCGCCTTGTCATTACTCATTATTAATTCTATCCATGGAACCCGAAGAATGGGAGCAGCACAGGTCCTCCAATTTATTTCTTTAAATACAGGGCCACCGCCACATAAGTATGGCCTATGAAAAGTTATTCTTACATGTAAAATGTAAACAAAGAACAGGGAAGGTTTTATTTAGATTGAAGTATTGGGAAGCAAAAACAAAACCTTATGTTTCATGTTTAACCACACAGGGGAAGAAGGTAGAAAATACAATTAAAACAAATACCATAAATTGGAAAATACTGTTAAAAAATAAACCGAAATTATTCTATATTCAAATAAGGTGAGTTACAAAATATAGCCGAGGTTATTTTCGACAACGATTGTGATTTTGCCTACCATCGACCAATTTAAAATATGTACATTGATGAAGCTTCTTCACAGTTTTGTACTTAATCGTTGTTGCCAAGTACATCTATCCCACTTTTTTTAATATCTTCTCTCTTCCAGATATGGCCTGCTTGCAATGCTTGTTTATTCAACATTCCATTCTATGTCAAGTATTAATTTCCCTCTGATATCGAAAAGTTGGGGTTTAAGGTGCTTTGCTTGCAATGTTCCTGACCCTTAACATCCGAGACAACTTACAAATGTCATTCAGGCTGATTTCAAAGTGGAAGGAGTTGTTCTATGTCACAACAGCTAAAGAAGCGGAAAATAATTCAAGTACGTAGTGACTGGTATTCTCCCTATATTCGATCATCTGTTTGGTTGAGAAGCCTGCCTGAGGATTTGTATGTGGAACTTCTTTTCTTTATTACAGTAAATTGGAAGGAACATCCAACCCAGATGCAAAAAGCAACTCTGTTGAGGTACATAACTTCTTCGGGCAGTAGAGGTGTGGAAAGTGCATTAAATGTTGCAGAATGCACCAGAACAGGTGTGGCAAGTGCATCAAATTTTGTAGATGGCATCAGAATATATCTTTCTTCATAGCTATGGAGATATGGAGGCCCACAGAAAGGTCTGGAATGTTCAGAGGTGACGCCAAATATGTAGAGTCTACAACTACATCCAGAGGAAACCGAACAAACTTTCACAAAGAACATAGCTTTCTGTCAAGTCGGCTACCAGACCCACATGCAGGTCACCATACTATGAAATAGAAACTTTTGCAGTGATAATATGTCATTTTATCCACCCATACAGTTTCTGCTACCCACCTCCGAGGTAGACAAATACTTGTGCAATCTGTACAACTCGATACACTTGCCAAATCTGTGTTGTTGGAAGAAGCTATATACTYAAACGAAGAACTATTTTGCACYCGACCTCAAAATCCATTACAATTCYCAGCAATAAAACAAAGAAGTTCAACCAAMAAATCTYCRRCCARCAYTTTCAACRAACCAAAGCATCAAACAYAGGGAGAACACCAACYAGAACATACTTGTTCTGTTTTTTTCGTCCTCTCTGAGTTTCTCTTTGTATAACAGAGTTTTGTTTTTACTCAAAGCTCACGTCACATAAAACCAGGCTCTATTCTTTCATCTGCTCGTCCATCACATCTCTAAGTTCTCTTATATGTGCATGGCCAAGAACATTAGAACGAAGGCACCCTAAAGCGCAACTCTTTGATCATAGACAGCAATGGCAATAAGTATTTAAAAGCAAGGTTGGATGGTCTGCTATAGATTTTTTGTTGATTCGTTTTAATGACAGATGTTCTCGATATTTTCACTTATTAATGCCAATCTTTTTGAATATGTACGCTCAATAGTGACCACCAACACGTATTAAAATTCCCATATCCGAGCATATTCTGAAATCTGACATCTAAGATATGCACAATATTAAAGAGGGACATGACGTCAAGGCCTCTATGGCTAACACGTTCATGAACTTTGCCGAAGCATTTAATAAAACTAAAACTGCACAAGCAAAAAATAAAATAAAGTATTTCACAAATTCAAAATGCAGGCAAAAAGAAATTACCAGATCCCATAATATTCGTCTGTCTATTCATTTTAATGGGAGATGTCCTCCAGTTATTAAAGCCCATCATTTCGAAATGCACAATATTAAAGAGGGGCATGACATGAAGGTCTATGTCGTCGACACATTCGTGAACTATGCTGAAGCTTTGAACAAAACTAAAACTGTAGAAGGAAAAAAATAATAATAATAATTTTGCAAATTTAAAATGCAGGCAAAAACAAATTACCATATCCCATAATATTTGTCTCTCTATTCATTTTAATTGGAGATGTCCTCAAGTTTTCCAGTTATTAAAGCCCATCTTTTCGAACCTGTCTACTCGGTTCTAACTTTTCACAGCATATTTAATGTGTATTGGGAAGCGCAGAAGGTAGCGTGGATGGAGCCCTATGTAACAGACGTAACTACTACTGCTCTATTTTTGTTCACGAGTGTATGTAAAACGTATGCAAAGAAAAGTAATTCTAGAATGATAGTTGTTTTGCAGGAGCCCTTGAAATTCAAATAGTGCGCAAGCCCGATTTTCATTTTGTATATCGCGAAACTGTCCGTGCTATTTGTAGGACACGGAACAACAGGGACCGAACCTAGAGCCCTTGAAATTCAAATAGTGCACAAGCAAGCCCGATTTTCATTTTGTATATCGCGGAACTGATCGTGCTATTTGTAGGACACGGAACAACAGGGACCGAACCTAGAGCCCGCCATCCCAAGAACCCGTGATCCAAAAAATGCTCACTATTTTTTTTTTGTCTTTTTTGTCCACTAGGGTATGTAAAACGCACATAAAGTAAACTATTTCGACAATGTTAACTTTTTTGGACATGACAGCCTTCAAATTCAAATAGTCCGCAATTCTGATTGTCAATTTCTATATCGCTGAAGTCTCCGATTGTCAATTTTCAGCCGCCTACCCTGACAACACGCGATGCAAAAACTGATTAAGTATGGGATGACGGCTCTGTGCAGGCTATATACATCTACTCTATAAAATTACATATTTCCTATGTTTAATCTATGTTGTCCAGGAAACCTATAATTTGATAAGTTTTAATGTTTTTTGTCCAAGAGCCCTACTGTTAAAGAAAACTAATTCGGAAATGCTAATGTATACACCATAGTTCAATACAACCTATCCGCGAAAGCACGTCCATAATACTGGATAAGTATGGAACCCAATTGCGGTCGGTCGGAATGATCGTGAAACTCTTGCTGCTGACCGATTGTCAATTTCTATATCGTGAAACTCTCTGATTGTCAATTTTCAGCCACCTACCCCGTCAACCCACAATGCAAAAACTGGCTAAGTATGGGATGACGGCTCCGCAGTCCAGGAAACCTATAATTTCATAAATTGCGTTCTCTTCTACCCAGGATTATTTTAAAGAAAACTAATTCAGGAAAGCTAATGTATAGACCGAACACGACCTGTCATAGTCCGATAGAACCTATTCCCAAAGTCGCGTCCATAAAAGTAGCCAACTATGCAACAGAACGGCGGTCGCTCGGAATGACCACATAAACGCGAAAAACTAAAGTCAAATGCAGTTTACAACAGGAAAGTAAAAGGGAGAGAACAACTATATCTCCCACACAGCAAAAGCCATTGTCATAACTATAAAACCATAGAAACACATAATCCATGTAAAAAGCATCGGCAGCCATGAAATATATTTTGAGGCCAACAAACTTTTCTTCAACACGTAACAAATGCAATTTACACCGCCTGCAATTCTTTAGTCTGTTATTTTATCTTAATAGTATTCTATGCAAACTACAATGCAAAACAAAATGCAACCAAAGATCCAACCGCAGATGCAGCATACCAACATTTGCAAACCCTAGCCAAACAAGAACAAGCACCAAAGAAGAACCCAGCTAAGAAGTACTAAAAGGCCCAACTGCAGCCGCAGGACCGGTACCCTGCAAAGTCAAATCAAGCAACAATAAACAGCATACAACCAAGAAAGAAGCAAGCATCAACCACCCCACCAGGAATGATGTTGTTCCAATCGCGATTGCAGAAACCCAAACATCCAAACTGCAACAACACGAACATGCAAGCAAGAACAATGACAACATGCAAATACGAAATCAGTGGCATGCAAAAAGCAAGCATGGACCACCAAACCAGCAACGCCGCTGGAGCATAAAAATTTTAAAAACAGGAAAAAATGTCTTGTAACAAGCCTGCTAAGTAACCATTCAACACTACTAAGACTATTAGGTAAAAATTTAAGTCTGTCAGAAATGCACTGTAAACATTTAAGAAAAAAATTCAATGTGGCAGGACTCTGACGTATCCCAAAAAGAAAAATTATATTTTTTGTAAAAATAGTTTGAACACCACATAATGTTTTGGAAAGCCAAACTTTGGATACGCCACCATATCTAACATTGCCATAAATTTACCTACCATAAAATGTTAAACCAAACATTCGAATTAATGCTAGCATTAATCCACCATCGACGAATACATAACAAAATATATGATTTAAAAAAGACCATATACGATCAAATACTTTGGATATGCCAACATATATAACATTGGGAATAGCGAAGCTAGCAATAATACCTCCAATCTCTTGTCCAATCAGATCAGTACATATATGTTACTTTTTATTATATAAAAATATATACTTTTATTTCCATAGCTCCAACAATAGGTATTGTGCAAATATTTTGGGTCAAAAGACAAAGTAATATGCAGTCAACGATGCCCGCACGGGTGTAGACGGATTGGCAAGTGCCATGTAAATGGAAGGAAATTTGTAAAAAGAGGTCTCATGTTCGATTCTCACCCGGATTTACTCGTGCGCCATTCTTGCGGGTTGGGTGGTTGCACCTGGGGTTATAGTGGTAGCCGACGGGTATCGACCCCGTGTCACGCGAGTACGAGAACCGCCCGTTGCCGATTCCCCCAGTTAAAAAAAAAAAAAAAAAATGTAGTCAACGATTTATCGATTGCTATAGTCCCTCTACGCCTACAACAGGGACTAATAATAACCAAATTAACAAAATCCATATATCTTGTCTTTTTCAATAATAACAAAGTGAAAGTAATAATCGAAATTTTCATCTTGGCTTTTGAATAAAAAATGTCAATCCATAATAAAAGTTTTAACCTTTTAATTGAGAAAAAGTCTATCCATAATCGAGGTGGGGCATTGATAATACACCCATGCCATAAGCTACAACTCTAATATAATTTGTAATCCATGCCATAAGATATTACTCTTATATAAAAATAAAATAAAAATTATTATAAAAACCAAAATAAATTCTCATTAAAATAGAATATCAATCCTATTTAAAAGCGTTATTTATTTTTTAATTAACAATAATTATATGATTATAAAATTAATAATAATTTAATACTTTTTGGTTCTATAATAAAAGTACTTTTTCATTGTTGCTAGTCTTTGCCTCACTTGCAAGGAGTATAATCTATATGTCATTTTTTCACAAGGCTCGCACATAAATTAATGACTTTTTCATTTTGTAACCTAAGTTTTTTCCAATATTGGAATCAATGTCTTTTTTATCTTTATACTAAGCGATACATGGTCTTCTTATTTGGCAAGGCTCGCACATAAATTAATGACTTTTTCATTTTGTAACCTAAGTTTTTTCCAATAAAGGAATCAATGTATTTTTTATCTTTTAGACTAAGCGATACATGGTCTTCTTATTTGGCTTCATATAGAAGCATAGTGTCACATTTTTCATAAACCTCCTAAATTAACATATTCAGTACATACATAGTGCAACTCCTAAGTTAACATAGACATTATCGAGTGCAATGATATTAGAAGTTCTCAAGTCAGGTAATGCTAAAAAATAGTTTAACATTACTACTAACTTCAAATGTTTTTGTTTCACTCCAATGTTTCATAAACTGTGAGGAAAATAATTTTCATTGCCTTACTTGGATACACCGTCTTAAGTGCATGCATAGCCCATTGATCTAGCATCTTCCTGACATCTTGCAAATTAAAATGATTTTATCCTTATTGTTCATAGAACTTTGCTAGCCTTATTCTAGCAACTTCAACTTTTTTCATATTTCTCTACTAAGATAGCTTCTAGATATTCTTGTGCTAAGACCACTATGATGTAGGAAATCCCTTCTAAGAGGCTCTTCAAGTGCTAACATGCTCTAGGATAGTTTATATGTTTCTACACCTATTTCAATAGCATTGTAGAATCTATATATTTAAATCAATATAGCAATCTTTACTTGGATTTCCTGGTTTGAATTATAGTTTGTGTGTGAAGCAAGTTTTAATTAAGGTGTTAATGTTCTAAATGCTCTAACAATGCTTGTGAACTAAGGATTACTCACCGTTTTGAAGAGTTTTCATAGCAATATATGCTTGGGATGCTCAAGGTCCATGAGTATTAACATTGTGAGTCACCAAGGTTCATGGGCAAGTGGAGATAGCCCAACCCTTCATGGTAATCCTACATCCTCTCTCACTATGAATCTTGTCTTCCATTTCAAATAGAACCTAAAACGGAAAATAAGATGAGCATAGAGCACAATCCACATAAAACAAACCTTTTTTGTAATATTCTCATAGCTTGCCTTGATAATAAGAGAAAATGCCCAACTAAAAACATATTGTCTCATGTCGCTCAAAATATAATCTCATCTAGCCCGCACGGGTGTAGACCGATTGGCAAGTGTGGTGTAAATGGAAGGAAATATGTAAAGGAGGTCTCAAGTTCGATTCTCACCCCGATTTACTTGTGCTCCATGCTTGCGGGCTGTGTGGCACACCTGGAGGTTATAGTGGTAGCAGACGGGTATCGACCCTGTGTCACGCAAGTACGAGAACCGCGAGTTGTCTATTCCTCCAGTATAATATATATATATATATAATCCCAACTCTCGCCTCCAATGCATTAACCTTTATTATTTTTTCTTAAAAAGTGTGACATATGTATCACACATGTATTATAGACTTTGGAAACTTGGGGACTGCTAAAGTAATGGCAGTGATAAACATTTTGTTGCCTTGCATTAGAAGAACAACAAACAACAAGTGAGGTAGAGTAGGAAGAAGAAAGATGCGATGGTGATGAAATTTGTGTATTCAATGAAATTTTTAACCTTTTCATTGACATAATTTTAATAAATAAAAGTAAATGTTCGTACAATAACCATAAGTATTGTGAATTATGTCTTTATCTCGTATGAATATTAAAATGTTGGTTTTTTTGCGTTTTTGTCACTGAATCTCTCTCCCTCTTTGAGTCTCTATATACATACACATCGTTGTTTCTCATTCCCGAACTATTTGAAACCAATACCTATTTTGGAAACGGTACCCATTTCCCATTTCAATAAATTTAGGTGTCTTCTTAGTTGCCCATACTTATATTTTATGAAGCTTATTATGTTTGTAGGAGAAGTTGCCTAGAGCAAAATGGTTCCAAATAATATTCGATTAGGATTTCTAACAATAAATATGAATCAATTTAAAATACAACAACCATTGTAATTTAAGCATAGTATTTCACTTGATCAACCATTGTAATTTAAGGATAGTATTTCACTTGATCGTACTTGAAGATACTACCAACCACTATAACTTTTAGTAATTTTTTTACTCAATTCTTAATCTAGTTTTCATAGAATGATGTACAAGACTCAAGAGACTAATGGATGAGTTAAGTTTACTATGGCTTATCTTCATGTGCAAAGTGACCCTAATGTCTTTCTATTTGAAAACACATAATGTGTTTTACTTGGAGATATTGGTCTGTGTGGAGTTGTCATAACTATCACTAAGCTACATTACCTACAAATATTATTAATTATTAATTTATTGTGCGTATACATATCATCTCTACTTCAAATCCTCGTTAAATACCCAATAATTTTTTCCATTGTATCGACTAAGAAGAAATATAGGGGAAGGGAAAAACAATTAAAGAGTCCATGTTCTTATTCTTAATTATAGGCTTTATGTTTTGATTGATGGTACGCCTTGTCTTTTTTTCATAATTTTTTAAGCAGGGAATGGTAGCATCGAGAAGCCAACATCAAGGGAAATGCCCTACAAATCAAGTGCGCCAAAAACACCATGTAAATCTTTGAAAGAAACAAGGTTAACACAGTTATGGTCGGAATTTCCCTAGATCTTAAGCCTCGAACTCCCGCTTGTTTTGGTGCTTAAATTTATGCTCGATTTTAACAGCATATTGATAAGCAACACCCAGTGATGAGATGTCCAGAAAATGCATTTTAGTTTGGATGTATCTGTGTAGAGCCCCATGATATTTCAGAACCAGTTGTCGCTCGAAGTATTTGATACCCAGCTTGGTTCACAAGGTATGGAAGGTATTGGTGAACTCTGACACTGCTTGGCCCCTCTCTTGCCGCAGTATGGTCCATCTCATGTACTGGTCTTCATAGTTTCAAACATGATAATATTGTTCCTTGACCGCATCCACAAAAAAATCTCAAGTGGGCTCGGCCCCATATATTCCAGACACTTCTGTGGAACTTTTCTCCCAGTAAGTTTCCCACCAATGTTTGACATGGGGGAGAGCCTTAAGGAATGCAAAGGTGATATTTTCCCTGTTGGAAAAATTGTGAACAGAGAAATAACCTTCTAGCATATTTAACCATTTTGCTAGGGCATGCGCATCTATCTATCCTTCAAATACAAGAATATCAAAACTAACTTGTACCTTGAAAGGCGAGGTGCCTCTAAAGTGACCACTTGATGAAGACGCATCGATTGTTATCGGGAGACATTGAAGGATGTGGGGAAAATTCTCCATCATTGCGTCCCTCTGTCGCGTGAGAGCTTGCTCAAACAATAGATTAGTAGAATCGTTTGCTCTGTCGTTTTTGTTTTCTTACACCATGGAGGGTTTCTTGGGTGTGCAAGAGAGATTTTCCTCAAGAGAGACAAGATCGAGACCCAACTTGCTATACTCAAACCTCGTCGGGGACATGCACTGAAAAGAAAACTAAAACAATCAAGAGATCCTTGCTCTAATACCACTGAACCGAATTATTTTCGGCACGAAATGAGAGCAGAGATATAATAAAGAAATGTACAGAGATATATCAGATATCTAATAATATAACGTAGTTTTATCAGAGATATAACCATAAACACAAAGATGCAGTAATACAAATTTCTATTAATGAGCGAAATGTACAAAGTTGTAGAAATACAAAGTGAAATACTCACTAGAATGGTGTCAGCTTATCTCTGAGAAGAGATGTGAGGGCTACTCACATTCGCAAGAATATGATTACAATGAGGTTCTAAAGGAATTTTTAACATAAATAAAATCCAAAACCCTAACCCCAAAAGATGAAGAGGCAACAGTTTTGTGGACCCCGTTTTGGGTAGTTTGGTGTATCAACTTCTCGAGGGCGTAACTTTGGCATACGATCTATGATTGGGGCACACGATAGCTCGTTGGAAAGGTGTCGTCGAAGAGATTTATTTTGGGAGCTCAATCAAAGCCTTTGTTTGTCATTGAGGTGCTTGATCCCAAAAAAACTTCATTTAGGCCCTCAAAATGGCCTCGAAAGTTCAGGAACCGGAAAACTGCTCAAAATAGTAAATTGTCAAAAGACGGTTTTGAGCCAGTTGGAATAGGTGGGTGGCCACCGATATCCACTTGGATCACATGTGATCGTCAACCATCATGCCCCTTGGGACCAACATGCCAAACCTTGGTGCACCCCTCATGTTGGTGTGTCCCAGTCTCTTGGTCACTTCATACTTGGGCAAGCCCCTTAGCATGTTCGCATGCCCAAGGCGTCCACTTGCCTAACTTGGGTGACGGAGCAACCCCAAGTTCCATCTCCTTGAGAACTTGGGCAAAGGTCTTCGTGTAAATCTAACCAAAGACCTTACGTATTTCTAAATGAACAATCACATCAAACAACCTTAACAACGCATAATTAAAATGTCTCCCAATTCCAAAGAATAAAAACAATAAATTCAATTAAAAAACAAAAATCTCACCTATAACATTTAGGTTTTGTAATTATAAATCATTTTCATTGTGATCCATATATAAACTTTCTTCTTCTAAAACAAACAAAATGATAAAAACTTAAACCTTCACATATGTATGGAGCTAGATAGTTATCCCACTAACTTCCTTCATAAATGTAAGTATCACTCTATATAAAGCTTGTGGACAGTTTATTGTATGTTTTTTTTCCTCCTATACTTACATCTTATCCTCCACGCTTTTATAGCGTGTTTTATATGACTTGGATCATGTCTTTTTAGTAATTTCAAATATGGTTTTCATTTCTATTGTTTTTACTAACAAGTAATAAGAATATTAAAAAATACAAGCTATATATACAAAATTAAATATGTTATTTTGGGCTTTGGGCTTTGGGCTTGCTTAATGAATAAGGTTACCCTATATCACACATCAATTCAAATATATATGTGAGCATGTCACTCATGATTAGCATTTGTCAATGTCAAACCACCTTAATCTATTGAATTGAATTGATTGAAAGAAAAGAGGATGGTTTTTATATTATAACAAACTAGGATCACTTTTACGAGTAAAGATAAACTTGTTTCTGACTCACTTTTTTTTTTCACTTACATGCTTTAAAGTCGTTTGGTGTGAGTTTTTTCACTTAGATGCTTTAAAGTCTTTTGGTGTGAGGTTGGGAATGTGAACATTGCAAAATTTTAATATATTGATTTTTTTAATTAAAAATAAAATTATTGTAGATTAAGTTGGTTATTAGAAATAATTCAAAATTATAATTTAAGATTAGATTTGAATAAAATGTTAAAGTAGAATTTTTGCACGAGAAAAATCTTGTAAGGAGAGTGGAAAATATTATTAGTCCTTGCCGTAGGCATAGAGGGATTATAGCGATCGATAAGTAGTTGACTACATATTAGTTTGTCCTTTGACCAGAAATATTTGCATAATACCTATTATTGGAGTTAGGGAAATAAAAGCATATATTTTTATATAATAAAAAGTACCATATATGTATTGATCTGATTGGATAAGAGATTGGAGATGTTGTTGTCGGCTTCGCTATTCCCAATGTTTTATATGGAAACATATCTAAACTTTTTCTCGTATACAGTCTTTTTGAATCATATATTTTTCCTGTATATTGCTTGTAGTTGGAATAATACTAGCATTAGTTCGAATGTTTGTATTAGCATTTTCTGCTAGCTGAATATATTCCAAAGTTTTGATATGTACTAAGCATACTGAAATGTTTTGATATCCAAGCTTTATAGTGATTGAGAATTCCAAAGTTTATAACGTCCTTGCCAGATGTATTTTTGTTGAAATGTATTGACACTTTTTTCGAGATGCCTCAATAGGCCTGACAGCTTAAATGTTTACATGAGGCGACGTCCTCCAATGGGCCTGACAGCTTAAATGTTTGCATGCCGCGAGGTCCTTAGACAGCCTGACAGCCTTAAATGTTTATGTAAATACGCTTCTCAGAGTACATTTTTCTTCAAAATTTTCCATACAATTACAATGAATTTGCATAGTCTTGTTTGTCCACCGCCAATTCAACAACCATTCTATGTTTCATCCTTCTTCTACCTTTGCAATGCAATTTTGTTATCGTTGAAGCTACATACATTGCTTACTGGTTCGTTGAGTGCTTCTTCTTCGTTGGTTTCTCGGTTGCTGCTTATTGTTGCTTTGTTCGCAAGTCGACATGTGCTTCTGCATTTCAACGTTTCGGAGTAAGTTTCGATGCCATAGTTTCATTTTTTATTCCTTGTTTGTTGTTCAGTGTTTGCAGTCTGCAAGTAAGAATGTTTGTTTATTTGTAGCGGCATGGTCCTCGTATGTTTTTGGTTCCTTCTGTGCTTGGGATGCAGTTTCGTAATCGTTGGAGATACATATGTTGTTTCTTGGCTCAGTGGTTCTTGTTGGTTCGTTGGTTCGTGGGTTGTTGGTTCTATTTGTTTGGATCGGGTTTACGCTTTGGGGCCTTGGGGGTGCATTTTGGCATGTTCGTGCTTTCTCATTATCTGGTGCTTGTTGTTTTCTTTTGTTTGATTCGGCCTTGCAGGGTTGGGGTCCAGCGGCAGTTGTTGGAGCTTTTTTTTTTCTTTTTTTTTGGATTATTATTGTTTTTTGGGGCGCTTTACGGTGTTCGGCCCCTGCACCCAAGAGTCGACATGTAGTTATGTTATTTTCTATGTCTATCGATATCGATATATGTTATTCTGTGAGATTTTGTTGGTGCTTCAGTGCTACCATGAAAGAAAATAGTTGCATGCAAAATTGTTCGAGGATTACATGTGAAATCACAATATCCGCTATTTTTTTGTTAGAATAAAGCATATGCAGGCTACATTTATAGACCATGTATGGTCAAATGTGTTGATATGACATTACATGTTCTTTCTCCTCTACACAAACTAGTGTGTGCACGATACAATTTGTGTTGTGCTTGAGGTATGATATGTACAACAAAGATTCTACAAGATTATATTTGGATGTCTGGAAGCATGTCTGGGTAGTTTGCCACGGAAAACCAAAAACTTGTATCATGGGCACAACAGTCTGTGTAGAGCATAAAGAACATGTATTTCCATCGGTGGAAGCATATCTAAATAATTTTCCATGGAAAACCAGAAATCGTTTAGCTACGACCATGCAATTGCGTGATATTTTGTGGCTTGTAATATCTTTTGGGCAGGGAAAAAAAATTACACGTTTACAGCCACGGATGGAGAAGCGCAAAGGTTCATGTTTCTGCCTATCTTCTAGACTGTTCATTGAATTTGTTTTACTCTATGTACATATTTACCAACTTCCATTCATGTTCATTGTATTTTGTGCATTCCCACATTCAAACAAACAGAATAGCTGGAGAAAACGAGGGAGTCTTGGTTGCATCGATTTAAGAGGATATAGAAAGGTGCATGCTTGTACTGTTATTTCATATTGCGTTGTTTTGTATTTCATTTATGGTCTGTATATGTGTTCACCTAGTTTATTATATGTACATGTTATGTGCCTTCCTACATGATAAGTTATCTTCATTACATGCCTTGCTGCATACTAACCTGCTTCATGTCCGTTGTCTTTTCGTTGCATTGGTACATTTAAACAAACATAATAGTTGGAGATGGTGATGGGCTCTTTGGAGGGTAAATAGACATGTTTCTCTTTCTTTTAGATGTATGTCTTCATACTAACTTGCCTTCATGTCCAATGCATATTCAGCATTGCTGCCTTGGAAAGAAAAGGTTGCTTGGACAGGGAGATGAATTATTTTGTGCAGCAGCAGAGGATTCTATGGTACAATATTCTAAAAGGTATACCAAGTGTGCTGGTAAATTAAATATACAAACCGGGTGGGGGCATATAATATTAGACTTGAAAACTATGGCTTGGCAGCAATGGGCCTTTCTTCCCTCCCTATTTCTACTTTTTCCATTTTCTATTATCCCTTTTGTTTTCTAATTCATCTGCTTAGTGTGCTTTCCGAAAATTCCTTGGTGCACCTGTTGGCAAACTAACGGTTTCACATCTGTGGTCGTGTTTCTACCTAATTCCATAGTTAACTACTTTCTCTATTGCGAGTGTCGGGTTGGCAGGTTGAAGATTTCTCCTCTGACTTTCAGGGGTCCGTGATATACAGATTGGCCATGGTGCCCCGCCCTCACGCCTTGTTTACTGTCAAACATTTGTCCAGTTAAAAAAATCAGATGCATACAATTTACGGTTATTTGGTCCTTGCGATGGACAGTGTACAATGCATATGCTTCTTTAGTCCTGATGTTCATCTGCACATGCTTGCATCAGAAAACGTTGGACCAGTGACATGGGCATGAGTAGTCAGTCATCCCAGAAATCAGCAGACCGACAAGGCGAAAGGTAAAGATGCATACGCTCTGCTCTTACTATGTTTACTAAACAAATATCCTCGGGTATATATTCATCTATGGCATGGTGGATATGTTGATGTCATCTGCAATACATGGTTTGCAGCTTGCAATAAGTATCAACAAGTACAATTGAGATGCCAAATGTGTTGCATGTTCCGCAGACTAAGAGGTGTGGTTGCAAAACTCTGGATCCATAGTTCATCAAAGCTATGCGTCTACTTGTACATTTATGCCAGTGAAAGAAGATTACAGAAAAATAAATAATGCACACTACCATTCACTTTAGTTTTCCTGATCAAAAATTGTCACCAGGTCTAGAGTTGTAACATCCAAAGTACTATCAATAGAGGGCTTGAACAATCGTCGAACTGGACAAGTGTTCGTCGGGGACATAATGGTCGTCTATGGCACCTACTTGGACAAGGGAAACAAAAGTAGATCATGCTGACATGACAGACAAGGAGGCCATGATGATAGTGACACTGACTATTCCTCCACAACTTGTCCAAAAACATGCAGAAAATATATTATCGGGTAATGGGATATCCATTACAAATTTTAATATATTTCCCAAAACAGTATATGACCATGGTGATTGCGATCGAATTATTTCGCTCAACGAAACAAGCATTGTGGAAAAAAAATTCGTTGTTTGTTCAGAATATCGTTTCGTCCCGGACTCGACTATCAGCCAGCTTGCACAGAGCACTGATATTTACCCAATCGGAACAATTGGCACAGATGTCACATTGGCGAGAAAACTTAGTTCGCAACACATTCTCCATATAAAGGATGGAGAGTCGGACAGCGACAATGCAATGGTACCACTTTTCATATTCAGTTTTGTCCTTTACTTTCACATGTGCATGTATCTCGGGTATAAGTTACACGAATATTGCACTGTTCCATGTTGCAACTACAATTGTTCGATGCGTATTCAAATTTGTTTCCATCAATCGAATAGTAGTTGCATAAAGGGAAGATTCCACTTATGTTGTTCAAAAATATAACAAAGAAAAGGGATGTTAGAGAAAGGATCTTTTGGACAACCCAGACAACGTTTGTAACAGAGTTGCAAGAAGATATAGTAGAGGATATGAAGAAACTAGCTAGCTCTACAATTGTTGTGCGTATACATCCACCAAATCATCCTCACTTTGCTTATAGAAATACCCTTCAACGAATTTATGCGGCCTGTTTAATTTATTTATTTTTTTTTAAGGGGATGGGGGGTGCAATTGTGTATTATATTTTTCAATGTATTAATTCCTATGCTCGCGTTCCCAGGTTGAAGGTGTTTTAGTTGCAGCCAATGTGTACTCAACCCCCTTTGAACCTGTATGTGCAAAATGCAACCCTCCTGCTTCTACCTCCGCTTTGATAAGTGATGATATGATTGATTGTTTGTGACGCGGTTAAAAATGTCCATATATATATGAACATTGTGTCAATGGTGTCATCCGAACCGTGGGCAACACAACCGTACATTGTACAATTAGGCAGCCTTTGTTACAAAATGTGCTTCCTAAGTTGGCAGAGTTGTCGTATGAAACGTATCTATAGAAAAAGGCAAGCAGTGTCTACATGTTGTGAGAGATTCAGATACACATCAAATTCACCTTAAATGAGGAAAATGCAATTTTGCATATCGGTTGAAGAAGGGAAAAAATATATATATATCAAACTTTGGCGGGAAACGAAAATACCTCATGTGTCTCTACAATATTTCTTGAACATCCAGATGAATGTTCGTCGGACTTGGCTAGTTGGGATTGCACATGCATAAGATTGTTCAGTCCAAGAAATGGGAAGCATGGCAACAAACCCCATATATCCCATGGCCCCGGTTATTTTATACTGGGAACATATACTAGATGCAAGAGAAAATGAATGTGGCGACGTCTTTTCTTTGTATATCAAATTGTTTGGTGCAAAGGTCGATGGGTCCTGCTCTATGGAACCTTTTGGGAACTTGCTTGCGGCCTGTTTGAAGTTTGGTTAGTTCTTGGTTGTGTGCTTCGTCTCTCAATTTTTATACCACGAAACTCCAACTGTTGTTTAGAGGACATGGAACAATATAATTGAATTTTTTAGCCAATTGGCCAGTAGATCTGCCTGAAAAATTCTATGGCACTGTGACACAAATGTAGTATGTGGTTTGTTTTAGCAGATTACGTTGATCGATGAACTTGGTAAAATTATTGTCCTAGAATTATTTGAAATCAACGAATATATATTGTGCGAAGTGCAGTTGTGCTATCATATCAAGAAGAGGCCCTTAAAATTCAAATTGGTCGTTGTTTTGGCATTTTTGTTTAATCGGTGAACTCGGTAAAATTAATGTCGTGGAATAATTTGAAATGAACGAATATATACTGTGCGGAGTGCAATTGTGCTATCATATGAACAAGAGGCCCTTAAAATTCAAATTGGTCCTTGTTATGCTTGCAGTGATAGAATTTTAAAAAAAACTTTATTTTCTTTCCTTCATTTTTTTAAAAATAAGTGATTTAACATCCTTTAATAATTTAATGTAATTCAATTGTACATTATCAATATTTAATATTAATAATTTAGTATTTGAAAATAATGTTTTTAGATAAAGTTAGATAGGATGACCATCCATAAACAATTGCAATCTTGAATCCGCCAGTCGTGGGATCCTGTCGATTTGTATGTCCTGGAACTCCGAGTGTTGTTTGGAGGACATGGGACAATAGAAGTGCAATGTTGAGCCAACCAGCCCGCATGTCCACCTCTCAATTTGTATATCGCAGAAGTCTGGGTGCTATTTGTAGGACACGGAACAATAGAGTCTCAATTTTGAGCCCGCCAGGCCGAGAACCCGCGATCCAAAAAGTGCCTAAGTATGGAATGAGGGATCCGCATATGTTGTATAAAATCTCATGTCCATAATTTATAAAAGTACATGTTTACTATGTATTTCTCGTTTGTCAAAAACTTTTATATCACTCGCCCGACCAAATTGTACAAACTTTCTTGTCTAATTTAATTCTGCAATATCAGTATTTAATATTAATAATTTCGTATTGAAAATAATGTTTTTAGATATGTTAGATAGTTGATAGGGATTACCATCCGTAAACAATGGAAAACTTGAACCTGCCAGTCCTCGAGTCCATCTGTCAATTTGTATATCGCGGAACTTCGAGTGTTATTTGGAGGACACAGAACAATGGAAGTGCAATGTTGAGCCACCCAGCCCACAGGTTCACTTGTCAATTTGTATATCACAGAATTGTGGGTGCTTTTTGTAGAGCGCGGAACAATAGAGGCCCAATTTCCATCCCACCAGCCCGAGAACCCGCGGGCCAAAAAGTGGCTAAGTATGGAATGGCGGATCCGTACATGCTCTATAAAAATTTCATGTCCATAGTTTATAAGAGTACATACTTAGTATGTATTACTCGTTTTTCAGAAAACTTCTAGGTGCGGAAGTTGGAGGATTCACGACTTCAGATTTCACTTACTTTTATATCACCATCCTGACCGACCGCTTCTCCATTTCATATTGTAATAAACGAATATAAACTGGCCCAAGTCTAATTGTGTTATGACATGAACACGAGGACCTTAAAATTCAAATAGCTGGCAAGTCCGCTTGTGAATTTGTATATCGCGGAAATGTGGATGTTATTTGTAGGGCAGAGAACAACATAGGCCCAATTTTGAACCCGCCAGCCCGAGAATCCGCCATCCAAATAGTGGCTAAGTATGGAATTAGGGATCCGTGCATGCTCTATAAAATCTCATGTCCATAGTTTTTAGAAGTACATCTTTACTATGTATTACTCGTTTCCTCCTAATGTTGTTTAGAAGACACAGAACAATAGAAATGCAATATTGAAGGACCCAGTCCACAGCTTCGGCTGTCAATTTGTATATCGCGGGACTCTGGATGCTATTTGTAGGATAGATAGCAATAGACGCCCAGCTTTGAGCTCGACAGACCGAGAACCCTCAATTTGTATATCACAGAACTCTGGGTGCTATTTGTAGGGCACGGAACAACAAAGGCCCATTTTTTAGCCCGAGAACCTGCGATCCAGCCCGAGAACCCACAATCCAAAAAGTGACCAAGTATGGAATGAGGGTTGCGTACATGCTTTATAAAATCTCATGCCCATAATTTATAAAAGTACATACTTGGTATGTATAACTCGTTTCTTGTGAAATTTTGTAGGTGCGGAACTTGACGAATACACATGTTCAGATTTCCACCCATTTTTATATCAGCAGCTTGACCGACCTCTTTCCCGTTTCATATTATACAAAAATTTTGGAACGCAAGTTTCCGAATACGCGGGTTTTTCTTTGAAATAAGATATTTCACATCCTTTTATAATTTTATGTAATTAAATTGTACAATATCAATATTTAATATTAATACTTTAGTTTTGAAAATAATGTTTTTTGGTAGTGTTACATAGTTCATAGGGATCAGCATCCATAAACAATTGCAAGGTTGGGCCTGCCAGCCCTGGAGTCCATCTGTGAATTTGTATATGGCAGAAGTCTGATTGTTGTTTGAACGACATGGGACAATAGAAATGCAATGTTGAGCGAGCTAGCCCGCAAGTCCGCCTGTCAGTTTGTATATTGCGGAACTCTTGGGTGTTATTTGTAGCTAATGGAACAATAGAGGCCCAGTTTTGAGCCCGCCAGCCCGAGTACCCGCGATCCAAATATTGGCTTAAGTATGGAATGCGGGAACAGTACATGCTCTATAAAATCTCATATCCGTTCTTTCTAAAAATAGATTTTATGTACTGCTCCTTTTTTTCGGAAAATTTCTTGGTAAGGAAGTTGGTAGATTCACGTATTCAGATTTTAGTTACTTTTATATCACCAGCCTGACCGACCGACCGCTTCCTTGTTTCATATTGTACAAACCTCCTTGTCTAATTAAATTGTACAATATCAATATTAAATATTAATCATTTAGTATTCAAAAGAATGTCTTTAGATAATGTCCAATCGTTAATAGGGATTAGATTTCGTAGACAATCACATGCTTGAGGCCGCTAGCCCTGGAGTTAGTCTGTCAATTTGTATATTGCGGAACTCCGAGTACTGTTTGTACGAAATGAAACAAAAGGAGTGCAATTTAGAGCGACCCACCCCGCAGGTCCGCTGGACAATTTGTATATCGTGGAATTTTGAATGCTATTTGTAGACCACGGAACAATGGATGCCCAATTTAGAGCCCGCCAGTTTGAGAACCCGTGATCCAAAAAGTGGCTAAGTATGGAATGCGGAATCCATACATGCTCTATAATATCTCATGTTCATACTTTATAGTACATATTTAGTGTGTATTACTCATTTTTCCAAAAATTTCTAGTTTATCTTTTCTCTCTGCTTTTCCTTTTTGAAACATGGGTTCCTGCATAGGTGGGTTTAACATTGTGTTTCCATTGTTCCACCCCCTGCAACTAGCACCCGGACTTCCGCGATTTACAAATTTGCAAACAAACCCCCCTTCATCTCGTATGCTTTCGCTTTCTGTTTACTTGGTCCTTTTTCCAAATGTCTCATGGTTTTATATACAGAACCCCAGGTTCAACAAGATACAAACTTCCCTCTCGCCATTGCGCTTCCGTTGTTCCCCTACGCACAAACAAAATCTGAAATTTTGCGACATACAAATTGACGGCCGATATTTGTCACTAAGATGCAATATGACCATCGACCCTTCACGTCTCCTGGGTATATCTTCTACCCTTCCTCTTTTGTAACCTACCCAACCACTTTCCATACTTGGGTATTTCTTGAAATCGGTTTCACGGGTTGGTCGGTGCCTCGCCGCAATTCGCCATCACCGCTTCCTTTGTATTTGTTTCCAGATATGCAATAATTAAGCTTTAATGCTAGTAGTTCATCCTGCAGGAACCATTAAGATTGTCATTAATGTCCGGAAGTCCAGAGAATATTTGTCATTACTACGAATTAAACTAAGATTTACGTACAAGAATGTTATCCTTTCCAAGTATTCATTTCAAACACGATGCAATCTGTTTTTTGTGCGCCAGTGGGTTGGCGCTTTTAAGAAATTTCTAATTCCTAAACTCTCTTCGCCGTCGCCGTCACCTTCGCACTTTTTTCTAATTATGCAATTAGTGAGTTGTGATGATGACATCTCATTCCGCACGAACCCTGGAGACTGTCATTGATCAGCGAAAGGCTCGAGGAGATATTCCATTGATATGCATTAAACCATAATTTGTGGAGGGTTATATTATCCCACCCCGATTTTCATTTCAAACATCGTCTCGAGAAAACAAAAATTCTTGTTAAGTTTTGGCAGCAATTATGTCCAGATACAGTAAACACATTGGGGCATAATGGCCAGAGGTTCCATTATTCCTGGGCATATTCTTACTACTCATCTCCATCCTCCCAAAAGAAAAAAAGGAGATGGTCCCTTAGTACACCAAGAGATATATTTCAAGCCAAAGAATTCCAAGGCAACCATGCCTGCTCAGAGAACCTGCCCAGTTGCATTCATGGTTGGCGCAGAGGTTAATGTCATGAATTCTGAGCCGGAAGAAGATGATCTAATGGGCGATGATACGACAATGGATGATGGCAATGCAGAGACTCTTCCCACTCATGTGCCCAAATTGAAATCAACCATAACAAACAAAACTTCTCAGCTGGGTGATGGCGGTCCTCACAACACCAAAAGAAGTTTTAGAAAAGAAATTGACAGTAAACGCAATAGCCGCTTTGCAGCGTGAAAATAGGAATTCCAGAGTTCCAAATTAGTCTGTTCTGAGGGGAAGAGTTTCACTGTAAAGTAATGATCTGTTGATGCTCCCAAAGATATATTTCAAGCCAAAAAATTATTCACTTGAGGGACTAGTGTCATGTTCTCTGGATATGCAATTAACATCTTCGAGAATCAGGTCCAAAACTCTCATTGCTGCAAGGCATTTTTCTACTAGTCATCTCCTTGCACCCATAATGGACTAATTTGGGCCTCTGAAATTGCACGTGCAACCTGTGCTCCTGAATATTTTTCGACTATGCAGAGGCGGTTTCATCTAAGTGCTATTCCATTTTCGCTGCAACGTTTTTCGTCTTCTTCCTCACGGGAAGCTTCTGAAAACTGTCAATTTCATCACAGGATGATTCATCGAGGAGAAAACTGTGAGGATCTTGCATACAGCAGATCCCGTGCCTATGTTTGTCATAGATACGTTCAATGTTTTGGCCCGAAGAACTGGGTCCAATTTCTAAGGATAGATGTACAATACTTGGTGTTTTTCTTATTTTCTTAAATGGATTTGCTATTAAAAAATAGTTTCCTTGGACTCTTTGTTAATGCTTATTTTCTAGATTTAACGCCTGTTCTCATTGGCATGGTTCGGTGCTCTCGTACTTCTTGGATATTGTGTTTACTTAGGTTATTTTTTCTAAGATGGAACATCTAACAATTATATGGCAATGTACTGTGTCAATCCACCAGCCTTTTATGCAAACAAAAAATGGATTACACAGTTTCAAACCAATGTTCAATTCTATTTGTAATCCAGATAGAACATAGCAATACCAATGTACAATCTTGTAGCAAAATTGTTTTTCTTGTTTCTAGACATGTAATTATTAAGTTTTAATGCTAACAACCCATAATGCATGAAGTTTAATACTTGAGTTAATATGTTGCAGTCATGGAAGAATGTATCAAGAACACAGTTACACCCACATTTGTTGACAATTAGTAGAAAATGATGGTTTTGCAACAATGGGGCTTCTTTGAAACCAATTTGTGCTTACGAAAACTGCCTTTCGCCTTTCTATTTTCCCACTCTTTTATTTCCTGTAGTTTCTCTTCCTGGTTACTTAATCGTTTTTTTTTTTCGAAAATGCCTTGCCACGCGGCTTGGCGGATTCACGTGTTTCCAATGAGCGCTACCCATTTCTTTAAATTGACCCTCTATTGTTCTGTGTCCTACAACTAGCACTCAAAGTTCTGCGATATACAAATTGACACGCGGGCTTGCGCGCTGATTGGGTCAACATTGCACTTCACTTTTTCATGATCTCCAAATAGCATTCGGAGCTCCGCGATATACAAATTGACAGACGGGCTCCAGGGCTAGCGAGCTCAAGATTGCCTTTGTTTACGGATGGAAAAGTGTTAAAACAAGCCATACCACATTTTCCCCACAGAAGCTATATTAAAGGGCAAAGCATTTCATCTATAGTTATGTGTCCTGCAAACAACACCCACAGTTTTGCACTATACAAATTGACATCTGAACTTGCGGGTTGGTTGGCTAATAAAATGCCTCGCAGTTCGGTGATATACAAATTGACAGACGAAGCATACAAGCAAGAACCAAGTAAACTCGCAGATCATATTATTGGTCGTTGTTTTTTGTTCCCGCCAACTTCGCAATTTTGTTTCGTTTCTCTTTTCCCTGAACTTTATCTTTTTCGTCACTTATTGGTTTTTTCGAAAATGTACGGTTGTGCACGTGGGCGGTGTTGCGGGTTCACACTTGCATTTGTCCTCTTTTATCACAACACCAACCGATCGCTTCCCCATTCCATACCTAGAAACTTCTTCGACCGTGAATTCCCAGTAGGCGGGCTCTAGATTGGAGTTATGTTGTTCCATGGCCTGCGAACAATACCGTCACTTCCACGATATACAAATTTGCAACCGGAATCAGATCATACCCTCTTTCGTATTACGGTCCACCTACCATGCCCTCTTCCATGGTATACATTTTGCACTGAAAACTTCTGAGAAATACAATTTAATTTTCGGGTCCTCGCATCTTTTGTGGAACTATTGTCACCCCATTTTGAAGCTCGTCTGTCCGCTTTCCATACTTCGCTATTTCTTCAAATTTCTTTTGCGGATCGTCGGTTTGGCAGGTTGAAGAAATAATCAGTTCCTAGTCGTTGTTATTTGTGCTCGCGCCCCTTTTCAATTAGCAATTTCCAATTATATATAAGATCTTATTTCTAGGCATGCAATTAGCAATTTCCCTACTCCATACTTAGCCGCTTTGACGGAATTCCGCAAATATACAAACCGGTCGCTAAACTGCGCCATCATCATCTCTTTCGTTTTACACATTTTGCACTCAAAAATTCCGACTTTGCCGGAATTCCGCAAATATACAAACCGATCGTTGAACTGCCCCATCATCATCACTTTCGTTTTACACATTTTTCACTCAAAATTTCCGATACATAAAATTTGACCATGCAACACTCGCATGTCCTGAGTATCCCCGTAACCCTTTTTTGAATCCCGTCCAACTGCTTTTCAAAGCTTGCCATTCTTTCCTTACTCTCCACCATCTCTGTCACCTTCGCAC
>JZKD02S0910773.1:0-13971 GCA_000966675.3 Picea glauca
CTTAGGGATACTATTTACTTGGTATCTCCACTCCTGCACATGAGGTTTGGCCGAATAGGGATTCTCTCATGCACCTAGGGTTGCTCTCTAGTTGTTGTCGTGAATGAGCGTGGAAGAATTAGTTTTTTTTGTTTTTATCTTTTTAGTTTTTTTTATAATGTTTTGTTATTTTTAGTTTTTAATTTAATTAATATATAATTAATATATATAATATAATATGTACAATATTAAACCTTTAATTAAAACAAAGCATTGTGATGGTCCTTGTGGATGCTAACGCAATGTGATTTACTCCTAGTGTTCTGCATGACAAAGTGAAGAAATTCAACCAAGTGAGGGTAAACATCAAGAGTAACTATGACTCTCTTAAGGTATCCATATGCCTCGTCATCTAATTAGTTATGTGCATGAATGGATTAACGAGATTCTCATTGTCCCTAGCTACTATCTAGAGAAACCACAACCAAGGGAACGTGCTTGGAAGAATTAGTGGGGAAAGAATACCTTGTTGAGCTTGACTCTAGTCCAACTTTTTGAAATGACTTGAAAGGTGTAGAATAAGTGGGAGTTGCTTTCATATCAAGTGAAATACCACTACTTTTATCGTTATTTTTCTTATTTCATGGGGTGGATATTGGATATTGCACATATGTTAAAAGATAACACACATTTCCTCAAAGTGTTGTCATTGATGGAAATGGTTGAGAGCTCATTCTTCACACACTTCATGGCAATGAGTTTAGGAAACCAAAGAGGATAATTTCTTTTAAGGATGAAAAAAGTTCATAAAATCCCCATGTTTTTAGCCAACACCCCTTTATAATTATCTATGTTATGGTTCCTCATTGTAAATTGGTGACTTGAGTCCTCATAGACTTAGAGAGTGGGTGGCTTATGATATTCTTTGGCCCTCAATATCATTTAATTTTCCATTATGTGAGTGGCATGCATCCTCAATTTATAAACACACTTGAGCCATGGGTTCCCAGTGATTGTCAAGCATTGCAAGATATAACCATTCAAGAACAATTTCATGGGTATTACCATAATCAATTCATCTTTGTAAACCACTTTTTTCTCAAATTCACATTCATACAGGTCAATTGGATGTTTTTCTTTGTTTTGGATGAGTATATTTCCATTCCTCCATGGAATACTTTCAACCTATGTTGAATGAGCCCTCCAATCATACAAAGATCATCATTGAGTGCTAGTGCAATTATATGGTTAATATATTGCAATCATTAATATGTCAATATGGTTTTGTAATCAATAGAGTTGATGCACTATATGTGTTGATAACAGATAAGTTCCTATTTTTGATGAGTATAGCATACATAAGAATCACTTCAAAACCAATACTTTGTTTCACAATCTTCAAACAATACTCTTCACACAGTGTAAAAAATAGAAATCAAAACTCATAAACAAAATATCAACAAACATGTGATTTAAAGGCTCTTGCCCAGGTAATGAGTCTATTCATTTACAGGCTCATGAAAGGAAAATATGAAATTTGACTCTGTTTCCTATAACAACTAATCAACAATATGTAATTAACTCTCTGCACATTCTTAAAAGAAAGATCATTCATAGCCTAATTAATCCTGGAAGAAATCCTAGGTGTAGTAAGATACTCCATTATAGGTTCATGTAGGGTGAGATGGATATCTTAGTTGTTCCTTTATTTGAAAAATATAGTCTAATCAATTCTGGAAGAAACTCTAGGTGTAGTGAGATAATCCATTATAGGTTCATGTAGGGTGAGAGATGGAGATCTTAACTATTCCTGTATTTGCAAAATAGAAACAAACATTAAATCATTCAATCTAACAAATGTTTGTCTGCACACACACACAAGAATAAAAAATATTTACTCATAAATCTATATTGCACTCAGAAATTCATATTGCACTAAAAAATGCTCAGTCACTCAGAATTACCACAAATCTATATTGTGTTTTGTCAAATGTTTTACTGAAACACAACAGAAATAAAATTAGAATACTACGATCAAAACACACAATTGTTTTTTTCACACACAAACCAGAATTATATTTACACAGATAAATATAAGGAATATTACCTTGGTTGGGTCGGTGGGACCTTATCGTACCAACAAGGTAACTTTAAAAGAAACTTACAGAATGAAGGAGTTGATCACACTCATAAATTCCATAAACTATAATTCATATAATTACTTTGGAAACAAGTGTACAATCAATTGTTTTCTCGAGAATCAAGTCTACAACATAACAATACTTAATTATGTCTCTGTCATATCATCTACAAGGCCTTCTATTTTAAAGAGAAACAATTATTACAACCAAGACCTGGAGATAACATCAAATGCTTGTGTAAATATTGCATTTGGTTGATATAACATTTTTCATGGGAACAACTTCATCCTCATGAAATGAAGTGCATGAGGATGAAGTGTATCATGGTCTTCAACAAATGAATGATGCTCTAGCCAACAAATTCCTTAGACCCATCGAAAGAAAATTCATTCAAACACCCAAGCATGTAGATGTAGAACTAGTACCGAACACACATAGATGGAACAAGAATATTGGTATTAGACGTGCACAGTCAGATGTATTGGTATCGGAGTAAAACAAAAATAGGTACTGGATGAGTACAAAAATAGGTACCAGACGAGAACAACATTGGTACCGAAAGATCACAAAAATAGGTACCGAATGAATTGAATACTGGATGAAAGCCAAAATGGGTATCGCATGAGTAAGAGTTGTGTCATAAGGTCTGCTTGGATCAATCAAGGTGATTAGAAATCATTTAACATTAATTATTCAATTTCAATTATTAAGAAATCTCATAAATCATGATTTAAACATAGGTTACCTCATATATACAAAAGAATGGCTAAGAGACGTGTCTTTGAAGAAAACAGGAAAATGGTGCATATGTATGAGGTAAATTTGGTCAAGATATAGGACAAGATAAGGTAATTCAAGGCATAAAAAAGTAGACCCAACATTCCCCCATGCCAAATTCATTGCATTTCCTCATGCAAAAATTTCTAAACTGGATCTCAAAATTGCAAAACTGGTGTTGTCTTCCATCCCTCTTAATAACTCTTGTGTACTGTATCAGGCACATAAACTTATTGAGATTGGAAGATACCTCATCATGCTCATCCTGTAACCTTCGGTTATGCTCCTTCAACTGTGCATTTTCTCTCTTGATGTATATGTCCAAAACTTTATACTCCTCCACTTCTTGCTTCAATTCTTCATTATGTTTTGCAAGACTTTCAAATTTCAGTACCAACTTATGTTTGGTCAAAGAATTGATAGGTTCAAGTGTTTCTTGCTCATTTACCTCCTCCTCGACTTCAAGTTCCTTCCTTAAATCCTTCAGAGTCTCTGTTACTAACTCCTCAGTTTCACTAATACTTGCTACATGCATATATTCTTTCTCTGATGAAGTCATAATGTCAACTAGAACCTCTATAAAAGAAGGAACATGAGGAATTGTCACCTATTTAGACATGCTCCGAGTGATTATGTGTGTTGGACCTGATGCTTCATCAGGTTTGCTAACATGAATGGAAATTTCCTCCTCAAACAACCTCCTTTTCTTCGTTTTAGGCTAAGATATGGACACTGGAATTTGTTTTTCCCGTGCCTTCCTTGTTTTTCTCTTAGAGAAATCAAATCTAGGTAGTGGAATTTTTTCTTCCTGTGCACTTCTTGTTTTTATACTAGAGGATTGTGCCATAGCACTCTCTTCATTGATTCTAAGTTTCTTCTTACCTTTAATTATCAATCCAGGGGTCTTATCCAATTCCCCAACCTTCTCCTGAGGTAATTCAACAATTACTTCTGGAACACTATCTGCAATTTCTTCTGCATCACTACCAGACCTCTGTTTAATCCTCCTTTTTTCACTAATTTATGTTTTTCTTTTAGTGGATAGGTCTGGGCAAGGTTTCTTGGTTTTGGATGATTGTTTCACACTAGATGCAGGCGATTCTTCTAACACTATTTTTTTGCCTTTGTCCAATTTTCTAACAGAATTCAGTGAACTAGGGCCAATAGTTTCCACTTCATTACTTGTCTTCTTTCGTTTTTTTTTACTTCCCCTCCTTCTTTCTTCCCGACTCCTTACTACATTCTCTTGTCGCATTTTCTTCCACAGATTTAGAAACCTCCCCTTGAGCAAAGTTTTCTGTGAGGAGTTTCTTCCAACTGCTGCCTCGTTTTATCAACTCATGAACAACAAGCAGTTTCATCAACCCATGGTGATAGAGACTAGTTTCAATCTTATTAGAGGCAAACTTAACCCCTCTCACCATTTTATTCAAACTCATCCAAATAAAATGGGGAAAATCTATTTGTGGTCCACCCTAAAAATGCAACAACAACCTTAAATGATAAAGGAAATTTACAACATACCTCCCTTCACAGGTTAAAAACCTCTTCGAGATGAAAAGCATCATCCAATTTTCCTCCTTGATCCAACTCCGGGATATGTTTTTTTTCCAATATGGGTCCATATGTTCGGGCTTCAAAAACTTTTGACAGGGCCTCTTATCAATGATTATACCTTTGAAATATTTCTCTTCAGTAGAAGGTAAATCCGTTGCTTCTTCTATGGTGACTTCGGTGATCATTAACTTTAGTTATCCCAACTGGAAACACTCTCCATCATAACTCTGGGCGAAGGCATGGGACATCATCTAATGATTCCCTTTGAATTTTTCTAGAAAAGGAACCCAGTTGACCCTCTCAAATTTATCTCTACATGCTTGATATTCCTTTGTCTCTCTATAAATCTAGAACATAGGTTCATGCCTGTCAACCCCCATGCCAACTTTGAAAACAGGTCTCAAAATAAGTGTAGGCAATAGGATTCAGGTGATGGTTTGGTACTCAAAGCAAAATTTCAAAAACAGTGTGATGGAGATAGAGTAACGAGATGAATTTATAATAGGAATGAATAGAGTGGAGGTCGTATAGTGTGGAGTGGGTAAATAAGGCTCATCTGGATGGTGAAACCATCCAAAAGAGTGTTTATGGATTGAAACGAGAATGCAATGGTCAAATCATTGCAATGATGGAGAGGTAAGGAAAATTTAGAAATTATGCTGACGGATCGCATTCATGGATAATGTGATGATGATATCTAGAAGTAATGTCACATCCCATTCACATAGGTTTTCGTAATGATTGCAGGGAATGTGGTCAATGTGACCAGAATTCACCATTATGCAGCAGTCGACGTCAATGTTTCTATGAGGTAATCATTCACCAAAACAATGGTTTGAATCAATAATTAACAATGTAAGGTTATACAAGGTGTTGGTCACTGTAATTGCTTATTTAACTAAACAATCAAGTGCTACATAAATTGTCAACCCAGAGAAGTCTGTTTATTTCAAAGGTAACCATGCACTGTATATGCTCAATCTCAAAAGCAATCTAGAGTTGTAGTAAAAATACATTAATCACACTTTTCCTTGAACAAACTGAAGTTCTACTTTGAAATGCAGGAAAGCAACCTACCTATTGCAGAGTTCAAAGTTTAAAGAAATAATTATCCAAAGAATCCTGGATTACATTAAGAAATAACAACCTAGGAAAGGAATCCTTCAAGACACTACAAAAGGAAAGACCAACTATCTTGTAACAGAGAATAGGACCCTATTCCCCAAGCAGGAATCTTCAGCACCTGTTTCTGATCATCACACTTTCATGAACCCATTGCTAAGTGAAATGATTGACATACACTAAAGACTAACTATCTCTTGATAGAGAACATGACCCTATTCCCCAAGAAGGAATCTTCAACACCTGTTTCCGATCATCACACTTTCAAGAACTCATTGCTAATTGAAATGATTGACACACACTGAAGACTAACTATCTCCTAACATAGAACAGGACCCTATTCCCCAAGCATGAATCTTCAGCACCTGTCCCTGATTATCATGCTTTCATAAATTCACCAAACATGATTGCTGACTAGAGTGATTATCAGTTACCAATGCATGAATTATATGAAAACAATGTAACAACTAGTAAAGCAGAGTTTCAGCGAGATAGAGTTCAGTAAAGTAGTGTTTCAGTAAAACAGAGTTTAGTAAAGTAGTGTTTCAGCAAAACAAAATTTAATCAAGGCATGAACATAAATAACACTAACACACTACAAAGCTAATGGGTGAATCTTTTGAAGAAGGTGGGCCCTCCCTTCTCACAAGATTCCCCTGAAATGAGAGGAACTAGAAAGAAATGCTCAGAACAAACTTTTATTCATCTGTCAACTATATCATATTACAATGTCTGAAGTAAAACACATCCTTCTCTGTAAATCCTTTCTTAGCCAAGAAGAGGGTCCTCTCTAATGATGATTTCCTCTTATTTAAAGAGGAGAATCCCCTCGATACAATTTGATCATCAAATTACATGTGTACATCTGAGTCCTATTCTTAGTCAGATCTGATCTCTATACTAGAATAGGATATCCTGGTCTCCCATAACAGAATGCTATTACAATAGTTGAAAAGGTGTTGAGTGAGGTGTTGTTGTTGCGGCTGGAGTAACAGCTTCTTTATTTATCTCCTTGTTACAGTTGTTGTATGTTGTTTCAGCATCGCAAATCGCGGGTTATTTCAGCAACGGGATTTTCGTTCTGATTGTTTCAGCAACGTGATCTCATGTAGCAGTGATGGTTCTAGCTCAAGGTGCGACTGTTGTGGTTAGTGTAACAGCTTTGGAAATGTTGTTTCAACATTGTAGACCATGGAAAGTGTAACAACTTCTTCTTGTGTGAGTTGTTGTTTTAGCATCGTAGACCACGAACTGTTTTAGCCACAGGGTTTGCGTGCTTTGACTGTTTTAGCAACGGGCCTTTAAACAACAATGCTAATTTGCAGTTAGAACTGTTTCAACACTTATAGATTTCTGATCAATGGTTAAGTACGAGAGTAATGTAAAATTATATGCAAAACAGATTAAACATATAGTAAAGAGAAGAGACGTTATATACCTTTGGAGAGATAGGGTAAGGTGATAATATAAGTTTAAATGTGAGTGGAAAAAGGATGTAATGGTAGAAAAAGTGTGAGAAAAAAGGTACATTGTAGGGTCCTAACACAAGGTGGAATAATAATAATTTTGACATCACACGAACAAGAGTCTTCAACAAGAGATTTTCTAACTGGACCAAACCTACTCAAGGTATGGTTGTTATTTTCCCAATAATATCAACGATCACTCGATTGTACATAATTTTAAAAATAGGAGAATAAGCATGAATACTTCAGAAGATAATGATAGGGAGATTTAACAACTTAAGGTAACAAAGGTTTATGAGAGTAACCATATGTTTAGAAAAAAATTAATACGATTCTTAATAAAAGGAATAAAATAATGAGCTCATACCTCCATTACCTAAAGTGTTCTTTGTCAAACAAGGGAAATATCAAGTATAGAACAATTTTACCAAAATTCTACCATCATTATCGGATCACAGTCTTAGTATCAGACCAACGCAGAAAATTGTTTTAGTACCAGACCAACACAGGAAATTGTTTTAGTAGAAAACCAACACAGGGAGTCTTCTCGAGTACCGGATGAACACAAGAAGTTTGTCTCCAGTATCATATGAAGTTTTGTTAAGTTACCTAAATCTATATTCTTAAAACTAGAATCTTGTAGGCCTCTCTTTGTATCTTAGCATGTTCATAGGGTCAAGCTAGAGTAGGTGTTGTAACTTATTGATGTTTCATGTGAATTTGTTCTGCTGAAGTATCATGCTCGAAAAACTACAAATAGCACATTGGTACATGAATGTTGAATTTTCAGCGGAAGTGTCATAAAATGAGGCAAAAGAATGCAATGATTGGGATCCAAGCTCTATAACAAGAAGGAAACTGTAACTAGACAACCTCCTTTTGAGATGCAAAAACCTCGTCTTTTTGGAACCAGACTAACCACTGCTTTTGTTGTCACTTCCATTTTATTAGAAAGGAAAATCTAACTACTATTGTTCTGTGGATTTTTCTCAAGCCCAAATTAGTCAATGCTTGCCGGTGTTTTAAATTTTAAGGACTCTGAAAAACTTAAATAAAACTCCATCTACTGTCTTGTGGATTTTTCTCGAGCATGGGCCAGTTCCTTCTCGCTGGTGTTTTTAATTTTTAGGAGTCTGAAAAACTTAAAGAAAACTCCATTAAGCTCCTTTTCAATAAGTAATCTACCAAAGATGGATAAAGGAATAAACTTACACCTGGAAGATGTCCTCCTTGTTGCTTATCTACATGAGAACACAATTATCTTTTTCTCTTGTTAGTAACACCAAAATCACTATCTAACAACACACCTATATAAATATATGTACAAAGTTAAATTAAATCTCACAACNTATCAGGCACATAAACTTATTGAGATTGGAAGATACCTCATCATGCTCATCCTGTAACCTTCGGTTATGCTCCTTCAACTGTGCATTTTCTCTCTTGATGTATATGTCCAAAACTTTATACTCCTCCACTTCTTGCTTCAATTCTTCATTATGTTTTGCAAGACTTTCAAATTTCAGTACCAACTTATGTTTGGTCAAAGAATTGATAGGTTCAAGTGTTTCTTGCTCATTTACCTCCTCCTCGACTTCAAGTTCCTTCCTTAAATCCTTCAGAGTCTCTGTTACTAACTCCTCAGTTTCACTAATACTTGCTACATGCATATATTCTTTCTCTGATGAAGTCATAATGTCAACTAGAACCTCTATAAAAGAAGGAACATGAGGAATTGTCACCTATTTAGACATGCTCCGAGTGATTATGTGTGTTGGACCTGATGCTTCATCAGGTTTGCTAACATGAATGGAAATTTCCTCCTCAAACAACCTCCTTTTCTTCGTTTTAGGCTAAGATATGGACACTGGAATTTGTTTTTCCCGTGCCTTCCTTGTTTTTCTCTTAGAGAAATCAAATCTAGGTAGTGGAATTTTTTCTTCCTGTGCACTTCTTGTTTTTATACTAGAGGATTGTGCCATAGCACTCTCTTCATTGATTCTAAGTTTCTTCTTACCTTTAATTATCAATCCAGGGGTCTTATCCAATTCCCCAACCTTCTCCTGAGGTAATTCAACAATTACTTCTGGAACACTATCTGCAATTTCTTCTGCATCACTACCAGACCTCTGTTTAATCCTCCTTTTTTCACTAATTTATGTTTTTCTTTTAGTGGATAGGTCTGGGCAAGGTTTCTTGGTTTTGGATGATTGTTTCACACTAGATGCAGGCGATTCTTCTAACACTATTTTTTTGCCTTTGTCCAATTTTCTAACAGAATTCAGTGAACTAGGGCCAATAGTTTCCACTTCATTACTTGTCTTCTTTCGTTTTTTTTTACTTCCCCTCCTTCTTTCTTCCCGACTCCTTACTACATTCTCTTGTCGCATTTTCTTCCACAGATTTAGAAACCTCCCCTTGAGCAAAGTTTTCTGTGAGGAGTTTCTTCCAACTGCTGCCTCATTTTATCAACTCATGAACAACAAGTAGTTTCATCAACCCATGGTTATAGAGACTGGTTTCAAGCTTCTTAGAGGAAAACTTAACCCCTCTCACCATTTTATTCAAACTCATCCAAATAAAATGGGGAAAATCTATTTTTGGTCCACCCTAAAAATGCAACAACAACCTTAAATGATAAAGGAAAGTTACAACATACCCCCCTTCACGGGTTAAAAACCTCTTCGAGATGAAAAGCATCATCCAGTTTTCCTCCTTGATCCAACTCCGGGATATGTTTTTCTTCCAATATGGGTCCAGATGTTCGGGCTTCAAAAACTTTTGACAGGGCCTCTTATCAATGATTATACCTTTGAAATATTTCTCTTCGGTAGAAGGTAAATCCGTTGCTTCTTCTATGGTGGCTTCGGTGATCATTAACTTTAGTTCTCCCAACTGGAAACACTCTCCATCATAACTCTGGGTGAAGGCATGGGACATCACCTAATGATTCGCTTTGAATTTTTCTAGAAAAGGAACCCAGTTGACCCTCTCAAATTTCTCTCTACATGCTTGATATTCCTCTGTCTCTCTATAAATCTAGAACATAGGTTCATGCCTGTCAACCCCCATGCCAACTTTGAAAACAAGTCTCAAAATAAGTGTAGGCAATAAGATTCAAGCGATGGTTTGGTACTCGAAGCAAAATTTCAAAAACAGTGTGATGGAGACAGAGTAATGAGATGAATTTATAATAGGAATGAATAGAGTGGAGGTCGTATAGTGTGGAGTGGGTAAATAAGGCTCATCTGGATGGTGAAGCCATCTAAAAGAGTGTTTATAGATTGAAGCGAGAATGCAATGGTCAAATCATTGCAATGATGGCGAGGTAAGGAAAATTTAGAAATTATGCCGAGGGATCGCATTCATGAATACTGTGATGATCATATCCAGAAGTAATGTCACATCCCATTCACATAGGTTTTCATAATGATTGCAGGGAATGTGGTCAATGTGACCAGAATTCACCATTATGCAGCAGTCAACATCAATGTTTTTGTGAGGTAATCATTCACCAAAAAAATGGTTTGAATCAATAATTAACAATGTAAGGTTATACAAGGTGTTGGTCACTGTAATTGCTTATTTAACTAAACAATCAAGTGCTACATAAATTGTCAACCCAGGGAAGTTTGTTTATTTCAAAGGTAACCACGCACTGTATATGCTCAATCTCAAAAGCAATCTAGAGTTGTAGTAAAAATACATTAATCACACTTTGCCTTGAACAAACTGAAGTTCTGCTTTGAAATACAGGAAAGAAACCTACCTATTGCAGAGTTCAAAGTTTAAAGAAATAATTATCCAAAGAATCCTGGATTACATTAAGAAATAACAACCTAGGAAAGGAATCCTTCAAGACACTGCAAAAGGAAAGACCAACTATCTTGTAACAGAGAACAGGACCCTATTCCCCAAGCAGGAATCTTCAACACCTGTTTCCGATCATCACACTTTCATGAACCCATTGCTAATTGAAATGATTGACATACACTGAAGAATAAATATCTCTTGAAAGAGAACATGACCCTATTTCCCAAGTAGGAATCTTCAACACCTGTTTCCGATCATCACACTTTCAAGAACTCATTGCTAATTGAAATGATTGACACACACTGAAGACTAACTATCTCCTAACATAGAACAAGACCCTATTCCCTAAGCAGGAATCTTCAGCACCTGTCCCTGATTATCACGCTTTCATAAATTCACCAAACATGATTTCTGACTAGAGTGATTATCAGTTACCAAAGCATGAATTATATGAAAACAATGTAACAACCAGTAAAGCAGAGTTTCAGCAAGACAGAGTTCAGTAAAGTAGTGTTTCAGTAAAACAGAGTTCAGTAAAGTAGTGTTTCAACAAAACAAAATTTAATCAAGGCATGAACAAAAATAACACTAACACACTACAAAGATAATGGGTGAATCTTGTGAAGAAGGTGGGCCCTCCCTTCTCACAAGATTCCCCTGAAATGAGAGGAACTAGAAAGAAATGCTTAGAACAAACTTTTATTCATCTGTCAACTATATCATATTACAATGTCTGAAGTAAAACACGTCCTTCTCTGTAAATCCTTTCTTAGACAAGAAGAAGGTCCTCTCTAATGATGATTTCCTCTTATTTAAAGAGGAGAATCCCCTCGATACAATTTGATCATCAAATTATATGTGTACATCTAAGTCCTATTCTTAGTCAGATCTGATCTCTATACTGGAATAGGATATCCTGGTCTCCCGTAACAGAATGCTATTACAATAGTTGAAAAGGTGTTGTTGTTGCGGCTGGAGTAACAACTTCTTTATTTATCTCCTTTTTATAGTTGTTGTATGTTGTTTCAGCATCGCAAATCGTGGGTTGTTTCAGCAACAGGATTTTTGTTCTGATTGTTTCAGCAACGTGGTCTCACGCAACAGTGATGGTTCTAGCTCAAGGTGCGACTATTGTGGTCAGTGTAACAGCTTTGGAAATGTTGTTTTAGCATTGTAGACCACGGAAAGTGTAACAACTTCTTCTTGTGTGAGTTGTTGTTTCAGCATCGTAGACCACGAACTGTTTTAGCCACAAGGTTTTCGTGCTTTGATTGTTTCAGCAACGGGCCTTTAAACAACAATGCTAATCTACAGTTAGAACTGTTTCAACACTTATAGATTTCTGATAAATGGTTAAGTACGAGAGTAATGTAAAATTATATGCAAAACAGATTAAACATATAGTAAAGAGAAGAGACGTTATATAACTTTGGAGAGATAGGGTAAGGTGATAATATAAGTTTAAATGTGAGTGGAAAAAGGATGTAATGGTAGAAAAAGTGTGAGCAAAAAGGTACATTGTAGGGTCCTAACACAAGGTGGAATAATAATAATTTTGACATCACACAAACAGGAGTCTTCAACAAGAGATTTTCAAACTGGACCAAACCTACTCAAGGTATGGTTGTTATTTTCCCAATCATATCAACGATCACTCCATCGTACATAATTTTAAAAATAGGGGAATAAGCATGAATACTTCAGAAGATAATGATAGGGAGATTTAACAACTTAAGGTAACAAAGGTTTATGAGAGTAACCATATGTTTAGAAAAAAAATAATACGATTCTTAATAAAAGGAATAAAATAATGAGCTCATACCTCAATTACCTAAAGTGTTCTTTGTCAAACAAGGGAAATATCAAGTATAGAACAATTTTACCAAAATTCTACCATCGGTATCGGATCACAGGCTTAGTATCAGACCAACGCAGAAAATTGTTTTAGTACCAGACCAACATAGGAAATTGTTTTAGTAGGAAACCAACACAAGGAGTCTTCTTGAGTACCGGATGAACACAAGAAGTTTGTCTCCAGTATCATATGAAGTTTTGTTAAGTTACCTAAATCTATAGTCTTAAAACTGGAATCTTGTAGGCCTCTCTTTGTATCTTAGCATGTTCATAGGGTCAAGCTAGAGTAGGTGTTGTAACTTACTGATGTTTCATGTGAATTTGTTCTGCTGAAGTATCATGATGGAAAAACTACAAATAGAACATTGGTACATGAATGTTGAATTTGCAGCGGAAGTGTCATAAAATGAGGCAAAATAATTCAATGATTGGGATCCAAGCTCTGTAACAAGAATGAAACTGTAGCTAGACAACCTCCTTTTGAGATGCAAAAACCTCCTCTTTTTGGAACCAGACTAACCACTGCTTCTGTTGTCACTTCCATTTTATTAGAAAGGAAAATCTAACTACTATTGTCCTGTGGATTTTTCTCAAGCCCAAATCAGTCAATGCTTGCCGGTGTTTTAAATTTTAAGGACTCTGAAAAACTTAAAGAAAACTCCATCTACTGTCTTGTGCATTTTTCTCGAGCACGGGCCAGTTCCTCCTCGCTGGTATTTTTAATTTTTAGGAGTCTGAAAAACTTAAAGAAAACTCCATTAAGCTCCTTTTCAATAAGTAATCTACCAAGGATGGATAAAGGAATAAACTTACACCTGGAAGATGTCCTCCTTATTGCTTATCTACATGAGAACACAATTATCTTTTTCTCTTGTTAGTAACACCAAAATCACTATCTAACAACACACCTATATAAATATATGTACAAAGTTAAATTAAATCTCACAACAAAAATTACAGTGGTGGATTAGTAGGAGGAGAGATCCTCTTTCTTACCAATTGCATTTCATAATTTTGAAGAACATGTTTGATAAAATACTCTTTAGACACAGGCTTATGATAAAATTTCAATTGATGCCCATTTACGACAAAGGAAGTTTGATCTTCATCAATAGTTTTTATATTCATTGAGCCATTGTCGTAAGCGTTGTCTACTTCATAGGGTCCCAACCATCGAGTGGACAATTTACCCTTAAAATTATTGAACCTACTGTCATACAACAGGGCCCAATCACCTGGCTGGAAAGACTTCTTATTGATAT
>JZKD02S0910784.1:0-13971 GCA_000966675.3 Picea glauca
AATAGTTTAGTGATTGCTTGTCTTATCTCTTAGGGGCTTCTTTTTAGTGTGTGTTACTTTTGAACGTTTAGAATACCTTAGCGTGTCTTGGATATTCTCACACAGTGGAGGATCCTGAGCTCCGACGATCATGAAGGCTTCTTGTCCTGTCGCCGGTTACACTAGAGCCACCCCCGCCACCATTAAGGCGGAAGCTATACCAACAAGGGTCTTTTGAAGAAACCGGGTTACAAACCTTTGTGCTCGAACAACTCCCGGAGGAATCAACCGTTTTGGACCTTGAAGCAACCACTCTTGGCTCAATTGAAACCCCAACCACTAATATCTTGGCACCGTTTATTGTACCAATCCAATTTCACGAACACCAGACAGTGCCTCACACAACAATGGAAACAAATGTTGTTACTCCTTCTGGGAATTCTTCAATTCCCACCACAGTTGTCACCACAGGAGAGTCATCTCCTAACCTACCGTCGTCAGTATGAGCCACCATGGTCTCGGCTACAACTATGTCGCACAGTGGACCGAACCCGTCTATGGAGGCGACCACAACCCCCTTCACACCTAGTGCGACAGGCCCTCCATTTTCATATGGTATGCCTAGTTCGGGTACAAGTCCTGTACTAACCTACTCCACTTTACAAACTTTTGCTCTGGGGGAGGGAGCTCTAGTGCTCCTCTGCAAGGTCACTTTGGGGGCACTCCTATCCCTTTTAATTCTTTTCCTTATGCAGGAGGTCATATCCCTCCTTCGTCCCCTTCACTTGGTGGTTCGCATCAGCAATCCGCTGAGCAACCTACACACAATAGTTTATTTGGCGTGGGGAGTGAGGGATCACCTTCGCACAGTATGCCGGTAGGTTCAACACCGTGTTCTTGGAACGAAACGCTTGGTAACAACACTTTCTCGTCAGCCACTTTCCCGACTGGGGGCAACCCCATTTTTGGACAATCTACTCCTATGCAGGGTACTATTCCTACACAGGGGTCACACATAGCAGGACCTTGGAATTCAGGACAAGGATCCATTCCCTCCTCCAGAATGTCGTTCTGGGGTAATTCTTTCCACAGTCAATGGAACCCCGGATAGACTACTATGCCTCTCCCCGCAGGACCGGCATGGGGTAATCCTTCCCAAAGTCCTTCAAATACAATGCATGCCCAACACTCTATGTCCTTTTTGGGAAATCCGCCGATGATGTCTCCACAAATGCAAAATACTTACGCTGGTCAGGGCCATGGTTTCTATCAGAATCCGGGCCAGAAGCCAAACTTTTCCTGGCAACCTGGTGCCATTCAAACTCCAGGATCCTTTTTCCCAGGTTATCAGCAACAACCCAAACTACCATTCCTGGCGACTTTGCACTTGCCAGATTTGACAAGGTTGTTAAATAATCCTATTTGTCACAATCCACGTGGGCATCCTATGCTGACGAAGTTTCCTTCGGACATTCCAAAGTTCGAGGCCAAGCCTAATGAAGATCCAGGTGATCATGTGACTACCTTTCATCTTTGGTGCTCATCTAACTCATTGAAAGATGGCTCTGTACAATTGCGATTGTTTCAACGTACTCTTATATGGAGTGCCATGAAATGGTACATCGAGCTTGATCACTCAAGATACTCTTCTTTTGGCGAACTGGCGATGGCCTTCCTTAACCATTTCCATTTACCTGTGAGATATGACGCTGGCACAGAGCTGTTCGCCAATTTCGAACAGACAACAACGGACCATACCTCTGATCATATCCGAGAGTGGAGACACCAGAAGAGTTTAATCAAGGTACCAGTCCCCCCAACATTCCTACTTGAGTGGTTCCTTAAGTCTTTGGTCCCATAGTCATCCAACGACGTCGCGACATCCAGATTTTTCTCTGAAGAAGATGTCATCATGAGGGCCCAACCATTTGAGCTCATCTATTCTCAGTCTAGTTTATTATACAACATCTTTCCAGATGCACTGCGTTCGATACTGGATAAAACTAGACAGAGAGCTGGACCACACGCCGATGGTATTGTTGGTTCAACACGAACCAAGCCCGCTGAGCAATTGACAAAATAGTTGCAACAGTTATCCATACAACATACAATGGCCAACCAAACTACTGCTTTGGCTTCTCTCCCTACCCAAACGTCGAAAGTACACACCGTGCAGTCGACTAACCCAAAGGCCCCCCAGTAGCCTGAAGGGAAGAAAAAACAACGAAAGAAGGGTAAGGGGGATAAAAATCCCACTGATAATGCTGGCGAGGACAACACGGAAAAATGGAAGACGAGGTATCCATGCAACTTGTGCGCGGAAGACCACCTGACCCATATTTTTCCTCGACTTGTAGAGGCCCAAAAGTTTATCACACAACAACAACAAGTAGTGTTGACTAATCCCTTTCAACATGGACAAAATCTAACTCAAGCCTCTACAAGCACAGAAGGGGGAAACCAAGAAACCGGGCCGCCTCCAAACAATCCCTCATCTGCGAACATATATATGGTTAGGGGTGATGCTTTCATATCAACTAGAGTGCACGACTATAGTAAACCAAGCGCTTCTGAGAATGGTAAAGAAGTTGATCTCCCATCTCTTCCTCTACAGATTGAGAATACGTTGGGAGAAACAATGACACGCATTCCAAAAGGTGCATTTAAAAAAGCTTCTCACAACCCAAACGCAAGGGCCACCCAAAATTACTCTGTGGTGGAGGATTTATCACAAACCCCTTGTGCGATGTCTGCTTTGGAGGTCCTCCAAATTTGCCCTGCTCAGAGGAAAGCCTTGTTAACCGCTTTGGGCTCTACTGAGACTTGTAATCCGGGCACCATCATGTTGGATACAACCGAATTAAAACCTCATCTGCCTTACCACATAGCGTTTTAGATAGTAGTGGCTCATCCCATGAAAACTTTTACTCAGAATATCTTCTGCACGGTGGTCAATGAGGGTGCCTCGACATGCATTATGTCGTTAGCATGCTGGAAGGCCATTGGCCACCCCGTTTTGTCTCCATCACCTACTCTCCTCACTGCTTTTGGCGGTCGTTCATTCTGACCACATGGCATCGTTCCTTCTTTCCCTGTGCAGTTAGGAGGGAAAACCGTGTGTGTCGAAGTCGAGGTGGTCGATGCTCCCCTCGACTATAAACTCCTGTTAGGATGGAGTTGGACTTATGCTATGCAAGCTGTGATTGCTACAGTTTTTCGAGTCTTGTTGTTTCCACACGAGGGTCGGATAGTGACCATCGATCAACTGTCTTTCTCCAGACCTGGCCCAGCTTTGGGGGCATCCACGGTCCCGATGATTGACAATCCTCAACTAGGTGTCATTAACGTAGGAATTGGTTTGTGCCCATCCTTGATGGGTACCTTCGATTACCCACCTCCTCACGACAATATCAAATTTATATCTAATCACCATAAGGTTGAGTTTTTTCAAGTTTCGTCGTTCCGCATGACTTACTTTGAGGATCCTTGGATTCTTCCTTCCCCATCAGCCATGATGGATGAGACAGGGAACCCATGCATGTCCATGCCCTTGTCTTCCGCTGAGGTAGTCTACTCTTTAGTCCAGCAAGCTTTAGCTAACCCTGATTCGACTCCTGCACAAGAGTTAGATCCACTTCTAGAGCCTATTTGGGCTCAGGGTTCTCTCGCTAGTGTCGATTTGTTAGACTTAGTCTTGCCTTCTGAAAAAGCAGTAATCGAAGCAATGACTAGTCCGGACAAACCTTGGGAAGATATTCATCACAGATCATATTTTCTCCCAAAGTTAAGCCAAATCGAAGCAGGATAATTCACCGTTACCATGACGGGAGATCAACCATGTCCTATTAATCTCTTAGCTACGCAGAAAATTTATGCTAAGGGCAATATGGCGGCTATCGCTGAAACTATACCCATCAACATCTCTCGAAACCCTGGTGTCATGGAGAATGTCTTTGTCGGAGTGGATTGCTCCCCCGAAGAAATTCAAATTTACACGGATCTTTTCAAAGAATTCCGCGACGTTTTTGCCTGGTCTTATGAGGAAATGCCAGGTATCGATCCGAAAATAGTTGAACATGAAATCACAACGTATNGTACTCTTATATGGAGTGCCATGAAATGGTACATCGAGCTTGATCACTCAAGATACTCTTCTTTTGGCGAACTGGCGATGGCCTTCCTTAACCATTTCCATTTACCTGTGAGATACGACGCTGGCACAGAGCTGCTCGCCAATTTCGAACAGACAACAACGGACCATATCTCTGATCATATCCGAGAGTGGAGACACCAGAAGAGTTTAATCAAGGTACCAGTCCCACCAACATTCCTGCTTGAGTGGTTCCTTAAGTCTTTGGTCCCATAGTTATCCAAAGACGTCGCGACATCCAGAGTTTTCTCTGAAGAAGATGCCATCATGAGGGCTCAACAGTTTGAGCTCATCTATTCTCAGTCTAGTTTATTATACAACATCTTGCCAGATGCGCGACGTTCGATACTGGATAAAACTAGACAGAGAGCTGGACCACACGCCGATGGTATTGTTGGTTCAACACGAACCAAGCCCGCTGAGCAATTGAAAAAACAGTTGCAATAGTTATCCATACAACACACAACGGCCAACCAAACTACTGCTTTGGCTGCTCTCCCTACCCAAACGTCGAAAGTACACACCGTGCAGTCGACTAACCCAAAGGCCCCCCAGTAGCCTGAAGGGAAGAAAAAACAACGAAAGAAGGGTAAGGGGGGTAAAAATCCCACTGATAATGCTGGTGGGGACAACACGGAAAAATGGAAGACGAGGTATCCATGCAACTTGTGCGCAGAAGACCACCTGACCCATATTTTTCCTCGACTTGTAGAGGCCCAAAAGTTTGTCACACATCAACAACAAGTAGTGTTGACTAATCCCTTTCAACATGGACAAAATCTAACTCAAGCCTCTACAAGAACAGAAGGGGGCAACCAAGAAATCGGGCCGCCTCCAAACAATCCCTCATCTGTGAACGTATATATGGTTAGGGGTGATGCTTTCATATCAACTAGAGTGCACGACTAAAGTAAACCAAGTGCTTCTGAGAATGGTAAAGAAGTTGATCTCCCATCTCTTCCTCTACAGATTGAGAATACGTTGGGAGAAACAATGACAAGCATTCCAAAAGGTGCATTTAAAAAAGATTCTCACAACCCAAACGCAAGGGCCACCCAAAATTACTCTGTGGTGGAGGATTTATCACAAACCCCTTGTGCGATGTCTGCTTTGGAGGTCCTCCAAATCTGCCCTGCTCAGAGGAAAGCCTTGTTAACCGCTTTGGGCTCTACTGAGACTTGTAATCCGGGCACCATCATGTTGGATACAACCGACTTAAAACCTCATCTGCCTTACCACATAACGTTTTAGATAGTAGTGGCTCATCCCATGAAAACTTTTACTCGGAATATCTTCCGCACGGTGGTCGATGAGGGTGCCTCGACATGCGTTATGTCGTTAGCATGCTGGAAGGCCATTGGCCATCTCGTTTTGTCTCCATCACCTACTCTCCTCACTTCTTTTGGCGGTCGTTCATTCTGACCACATGGCATCGTTCCTTCTTTCCCTATGCAGTTAGGAGGGAAAACCGTGTGTGTCGAAGTCGAGGTGGTCGATGCTCCCCTCGACTATAACCTCCTGTTAGGATGGAGTTGGACTTATGCTATGCAAGCTGTGATTGCTACAGTTTTCCAAGTCTTGTTGTTTCCACACGAGGGTCGGATAGTGACCATCGATCAACTGTCTTTCTCCAGACCTGACCCAGCTTTGGGGGCCTCCACGGTCCCGATGATTGATAATCCTCAACCAGGTGTCATTAACGTAGGAATTGGTTTGTGCCCATCCTTGATGGGTACCTTCAATTACCCACCTCCTCACGACAATATCAAATTTATATCTAATCACCATAAGGTTGAGTTTTTTCAAGTTTCGTCGTTCCGCACGACTTACTTTGAGGATCCTTGGATTCTTCCTTCACCATCAGCCATGATGGATGAGACAGGGAACCCATGCATGTCCATGCCCTTGTCTTCAGCTGAGGTAGTCTACTCTTTAGTCCAACAAGCTTTAGCTAACCCTGATTCGACTCCTGCACAAGAGTTAGATCCACTTCTAGAGCCTATTTGGGCTCAGGGTTCTCTCGCTAGTGTCGATTTGTTAGACTTAGTCTTGCCTTCTGAAAAAGCAGTAATCGAAGTAATGACTAGTCCGGACAAACCTTGGGAAGATATTCATCATAGATCATATTTTCTCCCAGAGTTAAGCCAAATCGAAGCAAGAGAATTCACCGTTACCATGACGGGAGATCAGCCATGTCCTATTAATCTCTTAGCTACGCAGAAAATTTATGCTAAGGGAAATATGGCGACTATCGCTGAAACTATACCCATCAACATCTCTCGAAACCCTGGTGTCGTGGAGAATGTCTTTGTCAGAGCGGATTGCTCCCTCGAAGAAATTCAAATTTACACGTATCTTTTCAAATAATTCCGCGACGTTTTTGCCTAGTCTTATGAGGAAATGCCAGGTATCGATCCAAAAATAGTTGAACATGAAATCACAACGTATTCTGATGCCAAGCCTATTCGACAAAAACTTCATCTAGTCAATCCCAAGAAAGCAGCAACCATCAAGATTGAGGTTGAGAAATTGCTAAAGGCAGGTTTTATTTATCCTATCCATTTGACTCAATGGGTGTCAAATCCTGTGTTGGTCAATAAAAAACAAGGCATGATTCATGTATGTATTGATTTCCATGATTTGAACAAGGCATGTCCCAAAGATAATTTTCCAACACCATTCATTGACCAGATCATTGATGAATGTGTCGGTTGTGAAGCCTTTTCTTTCATGGATGGTTTTTTGGGATATAATCAAATCCAAATCAAACCTGAAGACCAACACAAAACGACATTCATTTTATTGTGGGGTACATTCACATATCGTAAGATGCCTTTTGGCCTTAAAAATGCTAGAGCCACATTCCAGTGGGCCATGTCTTTTGCTTTTCATGACCTCAAGCATATAGTCGAGGCCTATCTATATGGTTTAGCATCACACTCTCACAAGCGAACGGATCATCCCACACACCTTAGACTAATCTTTGAACATTGTCGCTACTTTAGGATTCACTTGAATCCAAACAAGTGCAGCTTATGCGTAACGTCAGGACGTTTGTTAGGTTTCATCATATCAAAAACAAGGATCATGTTCGATCCTCTTAAGGTGGAGGCAATAATACAGTTGCCCCCCCCCATGCACAATCCTACAACTTCAGAGTCTACAAGGCAAGGAGAACTTCTTACGATGCTTCATCGCAGACTATGCCAAAATCACCAAGGGATTTATGCGTTTACTAAATAAAGATGTTCCTTTTTTCTGGGATGAAGCTGCTCAACGCTCTTTCGATGCATTAAAACATGCCCTCACAACCGCACCTCTGCTACGACCACCTAACTATAACAAAGATTTCTTATTATATCTGGTTGTCGCAGAGTCAACCATTGGCATGGTTTTAGTTCAGGAAGACGATTCGTTCTCAGAATACGTGATCTATTACCTGAGACGAGGCCTTGTAGGACCGGAACTCAATTATTCTCATATCGAAAAACTTGCGTTGGCAGCAGTTCATGCTGTTCAATGGTTCCATCACTATGTTTTATTTCGCAAGACCACAGTCATTGCTGTCGTGAATCCATTCCAGTACATGTTGACACGATGAGTTATAGGTGGAAAAACTAGTATATGGATAGTCATCCTCCAAGAATTTGACTTAGACTTCGTTTCAGCAAAGTCCAAGAAGTAATTGGTCTTCGTAGAGCTTATTTCAGAACTTCCGATTGAGTCAGGTGACGTTGTGCTTGAGGAATCGCCTATCCAGGGAGATATGTTTTTGATTACATCTTCAGACCCCTGGTATGGAGATATACTTATCTATCTCCAGAATTTGAAATGCCCCACCTCTGCTTCTCGTGACGAGCGTCGACAGATACACCATCAGGCTAAGAATTATCTCATACTCGATGATATGTTTTATTAGAGAGGTGTAGACTGTATCTTACGTCGATGTCTCACTCATGAGGAGGCCATCATCATGCTCAATGATTTCCATACTAGATCTTGTGGCAGTCATTTATCTGGGTTGGCAACAGCCCAAAAGATTCTACGAGAAGGTTACTTCTGGCTGACACTTATCAAAGATTGTATCGAATCGGTCAACAAGTGACATCCGTGCCAAATCTTCTCTTGGAAGATGAGGTCACATCCCACTCCTATGTTTCCTGTCATCACAGTTGGTCCCTTCACTAAGTGGGGGATTGATTACACTACATGCAACCCCCCATCAGCAAGGGGNGACCAGATCATTGATGAATGTGTCGGTTGTGAAGCCTTTTCTTTCATGGATGGTTTTTTGGGATATAATCAAATCCAAATCAAACCTGAAGACCAACACAAAACGACATTCATTTGCCTGTGGGGTACATTCGCATATCGTAAGATGCCTTTTGGCCTTAAAAATGCTAGAGCCACATTCCAGCGGGCCATGTCTTTTGCTTTTCATGACCTCAAGCATATAGTCGAGGCCTATCTAGATGGTTTAGCATCACACTCTCACAAGCAAACGGATCATCCCACACACCTTAGACTAATCTTTGAACATTGTCGCTACTTTAGGATTCACTTGAATCCAAACAAGTGCAACTTATGCGTAACGTCAGGACGTTTGTTAGGTTTCATCATATCAAAAACAGGGATCATGTTCGATCCTCTTAAGGTGGAGGTAATAATACAGTTTCCCCCCCCCACGCACAATCCTACAACTTCAGAGTCTACAAGGCAAGGAGAACTTCTTACGATGCTTCATCGCAGACTATGCCAAAATCACCAAGGGCTTTATGCGTTTACTAAATAAAGATGTTCCTTTTTTCTGGGATGAAGCTTCTCAACGCTCTTTCGACGCATTAAAACATGCCCTCACAACCGCACCTCTGCTACGACCACCTAACTATAATAAAGATTTCTTATTATATCTGGTTGTCGCAGAGTCAACCATTGGCATGGTTTTAGTTCAGGAAGACGATTCGTTCTCAAAATACGTGATCTATTACCTGAGACGAGGCCTCGTAGGACCGAAACTCAATTATTCTCATATCGAAAAACTTGCGTTGGCAGTAGTTCATGCTGTTCAACGGTTCCATCACTATGTTTTGTTTCGCAAGACCACAGTCATTGCTGTCGTGAATCCATTCCAGTACATGTTGACACGATGAGTTATAGGTGGAAAAACTAGTATATGGATAGTCATCCTCCAAGAATTTGACTTAGACTTCGTTTCAGCAAAGTCCAAGAAGTAATTGGTCTTCGTAGAGCTTATTTCAGAACTTCCGATTGAGTCAGGTGACGTTGTGCTTGAGGAATCGCCTATCCAGGGAGATATGTTTTTGATTACATCTTCAGACCCCTGGTATGGAGATATACTTATCTATCTCCAGAATTTGAAATGCCCCACCTCTGCTTCTCGTGACGAGCGTCGACAGATACACCATCAGGCTAAGAATTATCTCATACTCGATGATATGTTTTATTAGAGAGGTGTAGACTGTATCTTACGTCGATGTCTCACTCATGAGGAGGCCATCATCATGCTCAATGATTTCCATACTAGATCTTGTGGCAGTCATTTATCTGGGTTGGCAACAGCCCAAAAGATTCTACGAGAAGGTTACTTCTGGCTGACACTTATCAAAGATTGTATCGAATCGGTCAACAAGTGACATCCGTGCCAAATCTTCTCTTGGAAGATGAGGTCACATCCCACTCCTATGTTTCCTGTCATCACAGTTGGTCCCTTCACTAAGTGGGGGATTGATTACACTACATGCAACCCCCCATCAGCAAGGGGTCACCGCTATATCATTGTAGCTGTCAACTACTTCACTAAGTGGGTCAAAGCTATGCCAACATTTAAAGATGATGGAGAGATTTCAGCTCTCTTCTTATTCAACCAGATCATAGAAAGGTTCGACGTCCCAAGAGAGATTGTCACTAACCATGGCAGTCACTTTTAGAACCAAATGATGACCGAATTAACATCAAAGCTTGGGTTACGACATGAGCATTCATCACCTTACTAACCCCAGGCCAATGGGCAGGTCGAAGCTGTAAACAAAACTCTTAAGACTATTCTACAACGAACTATCAACTCAACCAAGTCAAATTGGCATTTAATGTTATACTCGACATTATGGGCTTACCGAACATCTGTTAAAACTGCAACCGGTTTCTCACCTTTTCAACTCGTTTACAGATTGGAGTCAATATTTCCCATCGAATGTCAAATCCCATCTCTAAAATTGACAATACAATTATTGCCAAACACTTCTCCGCTTGAAGCACAGTTAGTACACCTTGAGCAACTCAATGAGAAGTGTCGCGATGCGGCCCTGGCTAACAAGGCTCACAAACATAAGGTCAAGTATCAATATGATAGGTCCGTTCGTCCTCAGATTTTCTCTAAGGGTGACCTTGTCCTGGTCTATGACCAAGATAAGGACCCCCTGGGGGAAGAAAAGTTTAAACCAATGTGGTTCGGACCCTTCATCATAAAAGAGGTATTAAAAAAGGGCACTTATCGTTTGGTTGATTTTGAAGGGAATGCTTTGGCGGAGCCTAGAAATGGGCTCTACCTCAAGAAGTATTACTCATANCCTTCACTAAGTGGGGGATTGATTACACTACATGCAACCCCCCATCAGCAAGGGGGCACCGCTATATCATTGTAGCTGTCAACTACTTCACTAAGTGGGTCAAAGCTATGCCAACATTTAAAGATGATGGAGAGATTTCAGCTCTCTTCTTATTCAACCAGATCATAGCAAGGTTCGACGTCCCAAGAGAGATTGTCACTAACCATGGCAGTCACTTTTAGAACCAAATGATGACCGAATTAACATCAAAGCTTGGGTTACGACAGGAACATTCATCACCTTACTACCCCCAAGCCAATGGGCAGGTGGAAGCTGTAAACAAAACTCTTAAGACTATTCTACAACGAAATATCAACTCAACCAAGTCAAATTGGCATTTAATGTTATACTCGACATTATGGGCTTACCGAACATCTGTTAAAACTGCAACCGGTTTCTCACCTTTTCAACTCGTTTACAGATTGGAGTCAATATTTCCCATCGAATGTCAAATCCCATCTCTAAAATTTACAGTACAATTATTGCCAAACACTTCTCCGCTTGAAGCACAGTTAGTACACCTTGAGCAACTCAATGAGAAGCGTCGCGATGTGGCCCTGGCTAACAAGGCTCACAAACATAAGGTCAAGTATCAATATGATAGGTCCGTTCGTCCTCGGATTTTCTCTAAGGGTGACCTTGTCCTGGTCTATGACCAAGATAAGGACCCCCTGGGGGAAGAAAAGTTTAAACCAATGTGGTTCGGACCCTTTGTCATAAAAGAGGTACTAAAAAAGGGCACTTATCGTTTGGTTGATTTTGAAGGGAATTCTTTGGCGGAGCCTAGAAATGGGCTCTACCTCAAGAAGTATTACTCATAGACAGGTCACTGTGGGTAACTTTCTGTAACATATGTATAGTCTTTGTACTATTACTTTTTAATTTTCTTTTAAGTGTTATGGACATGTCATTGATGTTATCTTTCGTCAATATGGCAGATGTCAAGTGATTCCAAGGTGTTCATTGGGTATGCAGACGGTGCTAGTCGGCACACGCGGAGGCTTGCCTCCGCAGCTTGGGTAATCTTTACACCTTAGGGCCAATTGTTATCTTCTGGAGGTATATGCTTAGGTGACACCATAAATAATGTCACCGAGTATAGTGCAGTTATTGAGTTGCTTTGTGATGCCTTGTCATTGGGTATCTCTCATCTCTGGGTCTGTATCGACGCTCAACTAGTTGTGTCGCAGCTAAACATAGTATACCAGGTTCATGATCCAACTTTACACCGACGATTCCTTAGGGTATGTCTCTTAGAATGAAACTTTGATTATATTACATATTTTCATGTTCCTAGGAGATTAAACCAAATTACAGATACNTCTATCTCTGCCATCGGGATTGTGTGAGTGAGTGCAGTGAAATTTCGCTCAACTCGTCTAAGGACTCTCTCAACCTCCCCGGCTGGGAGGTTCCCTGCTACTGTTTCTCCTCCGGTGGTGACAGCTGTGGATTCTGGTCGAGGACGACGCCTGTTCCATGCATAATCGTCAGGTCGCACAGGTCTCACATCTGCATGCAACAAACATTTACCCATCAAATACACTGACACACAAAAAAAATGATATATATCAAAAAAATGGAATAAAAATTACATATGCAAACAAAAAGCACTACAAAGGTGGAGACTTACCCATCTCCCCTCGCTCCTCACCAGGAGGCACAGGTATCTCATGATCTCTAGAAAAATCTATCCCTGCATATGGGTAGTCCTCGATCACAGGGATCTATTGTGACAGCCACACAAATAAAACATCATCAAAGGACTCATTGGTCCTTCCACCACGCTGTCGCGACAGTAATACTACCCATCTACATACTACAGGAAATGAGGCCTGATGTCCTCATACTACTTCCCGAGGGCTAAAGCTCGAAACTCTCTCGAAGAAAAATGAACACAAGATCGTCCCGAACCCGAAATTCCTTTTTTTCCGCTGTCGGCAATCTGTCAATTGCCTCTTCATGCACTCCAGTAATGTAGTACTCCAGTCAAAAATCTGTGCATTCAAGCACTGGATTGCACAGTTCATTTGTGCACGAGAAGCCTGATGCAAGGCTGCAGAACCGATAATCTGCCCAATCAGTAATAATATCGCCTGTAGCGATAGGTTAGTGATCTTACTGATAGGTACCTAGGAGCCCGCACAATCAGTCCCAGCCTCATAGTTCTCGGCTATCGGTTCCAAGATCTTACTTAGTCCCGCAGGAAACGTCCTAAAGTTGACTGGTTCCCCTCTCCTTGAGAAGACAGTCAAAAAATAGATATCCTCAGTGGTGGGCACCAGTGATTGCCCCTCTAGCATAAAGGCCTCTGCATCAGGGTGCCAGTAGTCGATCAAGGCGTTCAGTAGCCTTGGTTGTGCACGCATAAATGGACATAGAAAGAACTTCAGTAAACCACATTGCATCAACACGGCCATGACATTCGGATGTGCCGCAACCAACTCACTGACTACTTCATGCTCTCTTTCCCTCCACTGGACATACATCCTGCCAACACAACAAGGTTCAAGAGGGTCAACACTTGCATTTTAATTCTTTTTTTTTACAAAAGGGGGGGTCCACGCGAGCTGTAGAGGCAACAGTCGCGTGCACACACAGGCAGCCTTTACTCTGCCCGAGTGTACGCGCGGCCTGTCCAGAGACAGCCCGCGTGTACCTAGGTCCGACTTTTTTCAGGTCGGTGCCCACCCAAAAAATGAACTTAAAAACAAAATTGAAGAATTGAATAGCTATATAAGGGAGTTTGTACTTACTTGGTCCAAGCGGAAGTTTGTTTCGTCCACTGTAGCTCCCGGAATCACCGTTTTTAGCAAAGGGGGTCTTTTGGCTCCAGAATCAATTTCCAAATCAACAATGGTGATAATGAGCTGCCGGCTTCTATTTATAGACTTTTTGTCCTCTTTTTGTCACTTTTTTGGCCTCCCTTATTAGTTTCTTTATACCAAAAACCATTTAGAGTGATTTAGGAGTTATATGGGAGGGATTTGATTGGGTATTGGGACACTTTTTTGAGTTTTGAGAAAATTTTGTCGGTCCATAATATTTTTTCCAAGAATCAACTTGAGCGTATAGGTTAGGTTATTACCCCAACTTTTGCATCTCGTTGTCTTTTTCCTCTACTATAGGATCGATACCATCAGGTTGTGACACAGAACCATCATATCTGCTTTAGAAGTGTCACAACTTGGCGGTAGAGCTTACCAGAACATGGAT
>JZKD02S0910795.1:0-13971 GCA_000966675.3 Picea glauca
AGAAAAAAATTCATAAATGCCGAACAGAAATCCCATCCCATTCCCATCCCAAAGAAATATTAAAACCAGTGAAAATTCAGAAATAAAAGTACCAAAAGCAAAAGGCCAAAACAAAACATAAACATTAATCTGCAGAAAAAGAAAGGGAAATTATAAGTTGCGCATGTTATTCAGCCAGAAAACAAAACAAAAGGCAATGGTCTGAAGAATCATATATAATCATGAAAAGTTGAACGTTCTGAGAATCCATCCAACGGCTACATTTAAAAGATTCTGAACCGTTAATGCAAACCCTGCAGACAGACTTCTCTGCGACAAACAAAGAAACCAACCTTAATTTTGGCATTGATCGATGGAGAGATGCAGATGATATATCAGCCGTCCGTCTAAGTTCATCTAGTCCGTCCAATCCAATGCTTTTTACTCCAATCCTATATCCGCCGTCTGTTTGTGCTTTTTATCAGGTAAAAAAGCAAAAAAATTCTTATAGTATAGTGATCTCCCAAAATAACCTCCAGCATTAATGAATTTAGTTAGATAGTGTAACCTTCCACCTTCACTATCTATTTCCGAGGGGAAGAATAAAGTTTAACTAGTCATTGTTTCATAATGTTGCCGCAGAAAGCCATCTGAAAAAGCAAAGAGACTGTAATAATTAGCATTATAGTATACCAATTGTTGTAAAATTGTTAAAAGTTTAGTATTTTCTTTTAGTCAAATGACAATAAAGTCAAATAAGTAACTCATAATTTTATGTTTTTTTACACAGGGAAAGGGTAAATCTACTAATTGCGCCAAAGGCTATTTTAGGGTGCGGCACCCCTCGCAATTTGCTAACGAACCTTGTCGCCACTTCTCCCACTTTTTCTTTGCCAGCTTTGGAATCGAGCACGAGCCGTAAAGCCTACTTGCAAAGCAACGATTGGTTCCAGTTCTAGTCTCAGGCTTCAGTTCTTCCAGAATGCACTCGTCTGATATTTCATCTCTGATTGATCTGGGTTTAAAATAGATTTCAAATGATTTAATTTGTTCAAAGATTTCACCACATTTAAAGTGTAATAAAAATGTTATATTATATTCAAAATGGATATGTAATAAAAATATTATATTTATTTAAAATGGATATGTAATAAAAAATTATACTATATTTAAAATGGATCTTTATTTTTACAAGTGCAAATATTTATAAAAAAAAATCAAAAACTTCTAAACGTATAATAATTAATAACTTAAAAACAATAATTTCAATTCCAAAATCTTATAATCATATAAATTATATATTTATAAAAAAATTAATTATTACTTTATTGTAAATTTAATTTTTTTAAATTATAGTTATTGATAAAATCTATATTAAAAGTCTTTGGGGCAACTCAATTTACTTGTGCGGGCAAGTATTAACCACAAAAAAAACCATCAAATTTCAAATTATATAATTATAAAAAAAATAATTATAAACTTATTTTAAATTTATGCTTTTTTAACCCTATCAAATTATATATTTATAAAAGAAATTGATTATTAGCTTGTTTTAAATTTATGTTTTTTTAAAACCATATCAAATTATATATTTATAAAATAAATTGATTATTAGCTTGGTTTAAATTTATGTTTTTTTAAATTATGTTAAATTGAAATTATCCATAGAATTTATATCAAACAAAAAGGAACGATGAAACCATGTCATCTTGTAATTGTAATTTTAGATGAAGTAGCTAGTTTCATATTACCATAAAAAAAAAATTTGAGATATGTTTTTTTTTAAGTAATTCTAAGAAAAAAATTATATAAAATTATTTCTATTGGTTTGTCATTTGGGAAATCAGATTAGCAACAATGCATTAACTTGTGTGAAAGTTTGTGAAATATTTGTTTGTCGAAACTAAAAGTAAAGTCTAAGACTACCTACTATACAAAAAGTTAGCTTTTATTTTTTTCTTAGTTGGCAACTATGAGGTGGGATTGAGATACCGAAACCTCCTATATTGAACAACAAACTAAAGAAACAGAAAAACATTAAAAACTATGCAATGGGTTGGCTCTCAGCCACAAACACCAAGGGATGGGGGAAATCCAATTTTTCTAGGTCCATTCCCACCATTTGCTTCGCCATCATGTTCATTTTGTGGTCAAAGGAGCTTGATCTGTAATTGGACCTCGTCTAGCTGCAACCGAATTCCCTGTTTGGCCTCATGTCATTCAACAAGGACACAACCCATCAATAGATTTAGATGCCAATAGATGTCTATAGTTTTCAAATTTACTTAGAAATGCGAGGTCGAGTATTGCCAGTGTCTGGTACCCATGAGCTAGTGGATTGGAGCACCTCCTCATCCAAGACGAAAATGCTTCAGAACACAAACGTCTACCTTAGTGATATCAATTTCAACTCTAATGTCAAGAGGGGTATGGGCTTGGTAAGCTTCAGCATAGTCTTTGGCTACAGATACAAATTGAGAGCTAAAGAGGCCCCTATTTCGGCAAGAGGAACTTCCCCTTTCTCAACGAGAGTGGCCACCTCTAACCATTGCAGTAGAGGGACAAGGAAGGGACATTGGGGAGGTGATGCAAACCCTAGGAACCCCCACCACTCCTGGGGTATGCGTGACCTCCCGGTCTCAGATCGTTCACTTAAGGGAGATGAATTAGCTCTTGATCTCTTGTTGAACCCTCGAAATACTCTACCACGGGTATTTTCTCTTTTCCCTACGCACAAATTTGTGTGCGCGAGGGTCTTATCACGTTAGCGGAGAAAGCCACTTGTCCTCGGGCCAAAATCCTGGACTAAGCTCTTTAATCAGCAAGAACTCGGGCACTTAAGAGCTCCAAGCTTCGGGAGTTCTAACTACAACATACAACAATCCTCCTAAATTCTAAATTCGTGAATACCCAAACAGAGGCGTGGATCAACAACTCACAATACGCGCCTTGATCTACAGTTCATGAAAATTTTGGGACTCCGGGCTTCGGGAGTTTTCCCTGTCTAAATGTGCAACACCTTCGAATGTGCGAACTTTGAAATGGAAAATCGGACGACTGACATCCGCGTTCAATCGACGACCTAAGATTACATCGAGCTCCGGGCTTTGGAGCTCTTCACAATACAACACTTCAAATCCTCTGAACACCGAACTGGCGAAGGGCTAGATCTACGATCCACGTGTCCCTCTCAACAGACAGTTGAGATCTACTCCAACCTTCTGGAGTTCTCGAGACAAAACACTTTACACCTCCATTCTCCAAGACTGTCGGATTCCCGAATCACTAGCAATCTGTCGACACATGGCCCTGACGCCAACGGTCATGATTTGCTCTAGGCTTCAGAGCTTCGGGATTTTTTCACACTCTTGCAACAACACTTCATGTTCACCGAATAGTCGGACTTCCAGATAATTGTTTATCTGCGGACACGTGTCCCCTGTCTACGAATGATCCAGATTAACTTCGGACTCCGGNTCTACTCAATTCTTATATTTTTGGTTGCTATTTTGTAGCTATCCTTTGATATGATCATGCAACTTCTTCATTTTTGCAGCAAAGTCCTCTGCTCCTGCACTTTAGAATTCATCTCGTCCCAAATATCTCAATTCTGAAATTCCTCTTGGATGCATCCCATATACTATCTGGAATGGACTCTTATTCGTACTCCTATTTGGTGAGTCGTTATATGAAAAATCTGCTTGGGGTAGAATTTGATCCCACTGACTGTTATGTTCAGTGACCAAACTCCTTAACACGTTCCCTGAACTTTTATTCACTACCTCAGTCTGTCCATATTTCTGAGGATGATATGTTGAACTGAAAGACAAAATTGTCCCCAACTTCTTCCACAAGGTCCTCCAAAAGTGTCCCACAAATTTAGCATGTATGTCTGAAACTATACTCATGGGAAACCCATGCAATCTCACAATCTCCTTGAAAAACAAATTTGTTATATGAGTAACATCATTGGTTTTGTGACACGATATGAAATGTGCCATCTTCGAAAATTTGTCAACCACCACAAAGATTTAATCACTCCCTCTCCGGGTTCTTGGCAATCCCAGAACAAAATCCATACTTATAGCATCCCACGACCTGTCTGGAATAGGAAATGGTTGATACAATCCAGTGTTCTGTTGCTTTCCTTTAGCATATTGGCAGATTATGCATCTGTCCATGAACTTCTTCACATCAGACCTCATGCCTGGCCAATAGTATGAAGAACTCAACTGCACATACATTTTATCATGGCCACACTACTACATATGACCAAATTTGCCATGGTTTTCCATTGCTATTTCCACACATATCCGTTGCACTTTCCACGAAGGTAAACAATATTTTTCATGGAACTTTTTACGTCGCTATATCCACGCACTAAGATTATTCGTGGAAACATCAACGAAATCAGGCCGCCACATGTCATCATCCTAAATATTTGATGTTAAATTTTGTGTTCACATCATCGTAATTGTGACAAACTATCATCAGTAGACTGACGAACATACGTCGGAAAGATGGAATCTCATAGTGAATATTTAACTTCTTTCCATGAACGTTCATCGTTATAGAGACGCAAGTTCGTCACAAGGAGTTACATATTCGTGGAAATAGCGACAAAGTTCCGTGGAAGAGTAGAAAACCCACCAATGGCTTGCGACACAGATGCCATACTTGTGACGAACATATGCTTCTATAGCGACGACTTCTGTAGGTTTAAAAAAAAAACTTGATAGTTTTCTAGTCTCCGAAAACAATGATATGCTACAAAAGCCTTACAATGATATGCTACAAAATTCTCCATCTTCATGATACACAGAAGCCTTAGTACTGTACCTAATGAAGAATATGATTTATTGTTGATTCATGCACAAATTTGATGTCTAGCACCAATCCCTTATCCTACTTCAAGGACATAGCCTTTCAAGGAGGGACGACGTGTAATGGACCTAATTAACACAATTATTAATATTAATTATTATTACTTAAGTTCCATAGAGGTCATGCCCATTCACTATGGCCCATGTGTCCCATGTCGGATACTCGTATATTTTAGTCCTTTGTGTCCCATTTCACAGTGTCATGTGACTCGTAACAATTCAACTTTCTTTTTTAGTCTTGAACTTCGATGAATAAAAGGAGTTGTGTATCTAGAGTTCCTGATCTTTCAAGTCTCAACACTTCTATTCTAGCATAATTCCTTTTGATATAAGTTCTTAACAATAATCAAAATTGTATTTTTACATTTCTATGTCTCCATAAGTTCTACATTGAGTTCTATACTTTAAAAAACATGCCAAAACCCTTACCTTATCATTGTCCTTTCTATAGATCCATTAGCCCATACACCTTGATAAGAGTTGTCCACGAGATGCATTTCCATCACCAAGACCTGCATGAATCATAAAATACAAATTCTTTATATGAGTAAATAATATATAAGCAAATAAACAGGGATTTAGTTATGTAAAATACTCTAGAAAAAAACTTAAGTGGTCGCATACCTTAATGAGCTTCTCTTTGTTTCGAGAATAGGTTATTCTCTATTGAAAAGGGCCAACCACGTGAAGGTGGAAGCTCATATGGCCTCTCCCCGCCCCCCTCACATAGCTCTTAATTCTCCATACCCAATAAATGATTTTGTTTATATAGAAAACATATAGGCATTCATGCATAACTAGGCCATTCATCAAAACATATGAACATATAGACATTGAAGCATAATGCAGTAATTCATATAAACAATGTTTCATACTAGCAACATCGATAAACATCTAAATACAAGTCATGAATTTATACATCTAGTTTTTCTTTGATTTATGTTTTTTTACATTCATAAAATTGATGAATGGGGTATCATAAGCATCCTCTGACACGGTATTTCCTGCGCCATGTCCTTCTATTGTTTGTGTTTCCATGCGCTCATGTACCATACTTCTGGTACGTCGCTGAGAAGGGCATGGAGGCAATTGTGCAGGGGCGTGAACTGTAACAACGAAAATGATCATATCTATATGTTGAAATATAATTGAAATAACTATTTCATTATTTTGATTAACATTACAATATTTCTCTTTACTTGTCTGTGTAGCTGTGACAATTGGTGCGTTAATTTCTTGTCCACTTGGTTCCTCTCGCAGTTCACCCTCCTNTCTACTCAATTCTTATATTTTTGGTTGCTATTTTGTAGCTATCCTTTGATATGATCATGCAACTTCTTCATTTTTGCAGCAAAGTCCTCTGCTCCTGCACTTTAGAATTCATCTCATCCCAAATATCTCAATTCTGAAATTCCTCTTGGATGCATCCCATATACTATCTGGAATGGACTCTTATTCGTACTCCTATTCGGTGAGTCATTATATGAAAAATTTGCTTGGGGTAGAATTTGATCCCATTGACTGTTATGTTCAATGACCAAACTCCTTAACAGATTCCCTAAACTTCTATTCACTACCTCAGTCTATCCATATTTCTGAGGATGATATGTTGAACTGAAAGACAAAATTGTCCCCAACTTCTTCCACAAGGTCCTCCAAAAGTGTCCCACAAATTTAGCATGTATGTCTGAAACTATACTCATGGGAAACCCATGCAATCTCACAATCTCCTTGAAAAACAAATTTGTTATGTGAGTAACATCATTAGTTTTGTGACACGATACGAAATGTGCCATCTTCGAAAATTTGTCAACCACCACAAAGATTTAATCACTCCCTCTCTGGGTTCTTGGCAATCCCAGAACAAAATCCATACTTATAGCATCCCACGACCTGTCTGGAATAGGAAATGGTTGATACAATCCAATGTTCTGCTGCTTTCCTTTAGCATATTGGCAGATTATGCATCTGTCTGTGAACTTCTTCACATCAAACCTCATGCTTGGCCAATAGTATGAAGAACTCAACTGCACATACATTTTATCATGGCCACACTACTACATATGACCAAATTTGCCATGGTTTTCCGTTGCTATTGCCACACATATCCGTTGCACTTTCCACGAAGGTAAACAATATTTTTCATGGAACTTTTTACGTCGCTATATCCACGCACTAAGATTATTCGTGGAAACATCAACGAAATCAGGCCGCCACATGTCATCATCCTAAATATTTGATGTTAAATTTTGTGTTCACATCATCGTAATTGTGACAAACTATCATCAGTAGACTGACGAACATACGTCGGAAAGATGGAATCTCATAGTGAATATTTAACTTCTTTCCATGAACGTTCATCGTTATAGAGACGCAAGTTCGTCACAAGGAGTTACATATTCGTGGAAATAGCGACAAAGTTCCGTGGAAGAGTAGAAAACCCACCAATGGCTTGCGACACAGATGCCATACTTGTGACGAACATATGCTTCTATAGCGACGACTTCTGTAGGTTTAAAAAAAAAACTTGATAGTTTTCTAGTCTCCGAAAACAATGATATGCTACAAAAGCCTTACAATGATATGCTACAAAATTCTCCATCTTCATGATACACAGAAGCCTTAGTACTGTACCTAATGAAGAATATGATTTATTGTTGATTCATGCACAAATTTGATGTCTAGCACCAATCCCTTATCCTACTTCAAGGACATAGCCTTTCAAGGAGGGACGACGTGTAATGGACCTAATTAACACAATTATTAATATTAATTATTATTACTTAAGTTCCATAGAGGTCATGCCCATTCACTATGGCCCATGTGTCCCATGTCGGATACTCGTATATTTTAGTCCTTTGTGTCCCATTTCACAGTGTCATGTGACTCGTAACAATTCAACTTTCTTTTTTAGTCTTGAACTTCGATGAATAAAAGGAGTTGTGTATCTAGAGTTCCTGATCTTTCAAGTCTCAACACTTCTATTCTAGCATAATTCCTTTTGATATAAGTTCTTAACAATAATCAAAATTGTATTTTTACATTTCTATGTCTCCATAAGTTCTACATTGAGTTCTATACTTTAAAAAACATGCCAAAACCCTTACCTTATCATTGTCCTTTCTATAGATCCATTAGCCCATACACCTTGATAAGAGTTGTCCACGAGATGCATTTCCATCACCAAGACCTGCATGAATCATAAAATACAAATTCTTTATATGAGTAAATAATATATAAGCAAATAAACAGGGATTTAGTTATGTAAAATACTCTAGAAAAAAACTTAAGTGGTCGCATACCTTAATGAGCTTCTCTTTGTTTCGAGAATAGGTTATTCTCTATTGAAAAGGGCCAACCACGTGAAGGTGGAAGCTCATATGGCCTCTCCCCGCCCCCCTCACATAGCTCTTAATTCTCCATACCCAATAAATGATTTTGTTTATATAGAAAACATATAGGCATTCATGCATAACTAGGCCATTCATCAAAACATATGAACATATAGACATTGAAGCATAATGCAGTAATTCATATAAACAATGTTTCATACTAGCAACATCGATAAACATCTAAATACAAGTCATGAATTTATACATCTAGTTTTTCTTTGATTTATGTTTTTTTACATTCATAAAATTGATGAATGGGGTATCATAAGCATCCTCTGACACGGTATTTCCTGCGCCATGTCCTTCTATTGTTTGTGTTTCCATGCGCTCATGTACCATACTTCTGGTACGTCGCTGAGAAGGGCATGGAGGCAATTGTGCAGGGGCGTGAACTGTAACAACGAAAATGATCATATCTATATGTTGAAATATAATTGAAATAACTATTTCATTATTTTGATTAACATTACAATATTTCTCTTTACTTGTCTGTGTAGCTGTGACAATTGGTGCGTTAATTTCTTGTCCACTTGGTTCCTCTCGCAGTTCACCCTCCTGAGCTACATGCTCTTCCATTTAAAGAAGATAATATATAATATTAGTCGGGAAATAAATATCTACAATCACAGTAAATATTTCTAATTCTGAAGCATACATACTGAAATGGGTACTCTGCTCCCCACTATCATTGGACATGTGCTCCCTAGTATGAAGTGGTGTCTGTTGAATACCGCTAGATTCACTGTTGCAGTTGCACTGTTACTTGAAAACAAACATAAATACTTAGTTAAGGTTGATATAATAAAATATGAATAGACTTTACAAGCATGCTACTGTGGTTTCCTTATTCATTTTATTTACCTGCATTTGCGTGGCTAGGGAGATTGGAGTTTTCCCCAAGCTTCTCCGATATTCAATCACACTTTTAAAACCGTACTTTAAACCAAACTTTAGGTTCTCCTCAGTGGCAACAATTTGGAACATATTTAATTGCAATGCATAACACCATTAAAATTACTAATAACAAAAACATATATTTGTTCACTACTATTAAATAAATATTCACCACAGTTAATCATTTAATTCTTACGATTCAGGATTTTAGTTTTCCATAGCCACCCTGACCTAGTTTATGTTGCCCATGCTTTTCCACTCTAGCCTTGGTTTCTTTGGAGGTGTCAGGTAGCCTATATATGGAATTTTTGAAAAAGGTTAGATATCAGAATTGTTACTTAAAACAAGAAATACAAACATAAATGAGCATATTTCACTAAGAAGATGACATGTGTTGTACCTTTCTTTACCAGGTCATGGATATCTTCCTTGTTTTTTAAACAAGTTCTCCTTTGCATCCTCTATCAGGGCCTTCCACTCTTTCTCCGGAACCATGGGAGGGCACTCATGCTTGAGGTCTAATTGCAATTTCNCCACACATATCCGTTGCACTTTCCACGAAGGTAAACAATATTTTTCATGGAACTTTTTACGTCGCTATATCCACGCACTAAGATTATTCGTGGAAACATCAACGAAATCAGGCCGCCACATGTCATCATCCTAAATATTTGATGTTAAATTTTGTGTTCACATCATCGTAATTGTGACAAACTATCATCAGTAGACTGACGAACATACGTCGGAAAGATGGAATCTCATAGTGAATATTTAACTTCTTTCCATGAACGTTCATCGTTATAGAGACGCAAGTTCGTCACAAGGAGTTACATATTCGTGGAAATAGCGACAAAGTTCCGTGGAAGAGTAGAAAACCCACCAATGGCTTGCGACACAGATGCCATACTTGTGACGAACATATGCTTCTATAGCGACGACTTCTGTAGGTTTAAAAAAAAAACTTGATAGTTTTCTAGTCTCCGAAAACAATGATATGCTACAAAAGCCTTACAATGATATGCTACAAAATTCTCCATCTTCATGATACACAGAAGCCTTAGTACTGTACCTAATGAAGAATATGATTTATTGTTGATTCATGCACAAATTTGATGTCTAGCACCAATCCCTTATCCTACTTCAAGGACATAGCCTTTCAAGGAGGGACGACGTGTAATGGACCTAATTAACACAATTATTAATATTAATTATTATTACTTAAGTTCCATAGAGGTCATGCCCATTCACTATGGCCCATGTGTCCCATGTCGGATACTCGTATATTTTAGTCCTTTGTGTCCCATTTCACAGTGTCATGTGACTCGTAACAATTCAACTTTCTTTTTTAGTCTTGAACTTCGATGAATAAAAGGAGTTGTGTATCTAGAGTTCCTGATCTTTCAAGTCTCAACACTTCTATTCTAGCATAATTCCTTTTGATATAAGTTCTTAACAATAATCAAAATTGTATTTTTACATTTCTATGTCTCCATAAGTTCTACATTGAGTTCTATACTTTAAAAAACATGCCAAAACCCTTACCTTATCATTGTCCTTTCTATAGATCCATTAGCCCATACACCTTGATAAGAGTTGTCCACGAGATGCATTTCCATCACCAAGACCTGCATGAATCATAAAATACAAATTCTTTATATGAGTAAATAATATATAAGCAAATAAACAGGGATTTAGTTATGTAAAATACTCTAGAAAAAAACTTAAGTGGTCGCATACCTTAATGAGCTTCTCTTTGTTTCGAGAATAGGTTATTCTCTATTGAAAAGGGCCAACCACGTGAAGGTGGAAGCTCATATGGCCTCTCCCCGCCCCCCTCACATAGCTCTTAATTCTCCATACCCAATAAATGATTTTGTTTATATAGAAAACATATAGGCATTCATGCATAACTAGGCCATTCATCAAAACATATGAACATATAGACATTGAAGCATAATGCAGTAATTCATATAAACAATGTTTCATACTAGCAACATCGATAAACATCTAAATACAAGTCATGAATTTATACATCTAGTTTTTCTTTGATTTATGTTTTTTTACATTCATAAAATTGATGAATGGGGTATCATAAGCATCCTCTGACACGGTATTTCCTGCGCCATGTCCTTCTATTGTTTGTGTTTCCATGCGCTCATGTACCATACTTCTGGTACGTCGCTGAGAAGGGCATGGAGGCAATTGTGCAGGGGCGTGAACTGTAACAACGAAAATGATCATATCTATATGTTGAAATATAATTGAAATAACTATTTCATTATTTTGATTAACATTACAATATTTCTCTTTACTTGTCTGTGTAGCTGTGACAATTGGTGCGTTAATTTCTTGTCCACTTGGTTCCTCTCGCAGTTCACCCTCCTAAGCTACATTCTCTTCCATTTAAAGAAGATAATATATAATATAAGTCGGGAAATAAATATCTACAATCACAGTAAATATTTCTAATTCTGAAGCATACATACTGGAATGGGTACTCTGCTCCCCACTATCGTTGGACATGTGGTCCCTAGTATGAAGTGGTGTCTGTTGAATACCGCTAGATTCACTGTTGCGGTTGCACTGTTACTTGAAAACAAACATAAATACTTAGTTAAGGTTGATATAATAAAATATGAATAGACTTTACAAGCATGCTACTGCGGTTTCCTTATTCATTTTATTTACCTGCATTTGCGTGGCTAGGGAGATTGGAGTCTGCCCCAAGCTTCTCCGATATTCAATCACACTTTTAAAACCGTACTTTAAACCAAGCTTTAGGTTCTCCTCAGTGGCAACAATTTGGAACATACTTAATTGCAATGCATAACACCATTAAAATTACTAATAACAAAAACATATATTTGTTCACTACTATTAAATAAATATTCACCATAGTTAATCATTTAATTTTTACGATTCAGGATTTTAGTTTTCCATAGCCACCCTGACCTAGTTTATGTTGCCCATGCTTTTCCACTCTAGCCTTGGTTTCTTTGGAGGTGTCAAGTAGCCTATATATGGAATTTTGAAAAAGGTTAGATATCAGAATTGTTACTTAAAACAAGAAATACAAACATAAATGAGCATATTTCACTAAGAAGATGACATGTGTTGTACCTTGCTTTACCAGGTCATGGATATCTTCCTTTTTTTTTAAACAAGTTCTCCTTTGCATCCTCTATCAGGCCCTTCCACTCTTTCTCCGGAACCATGGGAGGGCACTCATGCTTGAGGTCTAATTGCAATTTCTCCCTATATTGGGCCCTGGTATATTTTAAATTCTCGTCGACTAACTTTGTAACCACTTTCTTGTTGAACGTATTGTTGAACAAGTTTACCATGTGGCCTATCAATTCATCTTTCTTTTCACTATCTTGGGTATTCCACCGTGTGCAAATGGTGGGGAAAAACAAATCCAATGCTTTGTCATTCAAGTTTCTGTAGAAAACATTGTTTCGTGCAGAAACGTGTTATCCATTAATTTATAATAATCTCAACAAATGTCCATTTCAATTTCATGATAAAGATGAATCAATTAATTAACAAATACCTACAATATTATGAATCTTGATCAGAACACATGTGTCATCCACCAGAAAGGTGGGATCTAGTGATCCGATGCTTTTAATTCGTGATGCTCCATGAATAGCTTCCTCTCCATCTACAATACGTTCATCTTCGGAGTCATGTGGAGTCCCAGGATCCGACTCATCATGCTTCAGCGTGTCATGCCGATCAACATCAGTGCCCTCATTAATGGATTCGAGGGGAACCTCAGGAGGGTCAAAAAGCCTCATTTGTACTTTTCTTTGTCGAATTTTTTGTTGCATTGGACCATCATTGCTACCTATAACAGTTGCAGGCTCAGCAGGTTCCCGAGGCACGGGGTTTAAAAACTCCTATAAACGGAAAAATTTACTTTATCAGATCATATAGAAAATATAAAACAAAAAAACAGATATGAAATTGTCATAGTTGATAAAATTATGTGAAGATGCCACTTACACCAAAAAAATTTCTTAGATTTTGTAGCTCTACAATTCTTACTATGTTCTCCTGTGTCAAGGATCTTTTGCAAAACAAAGCAAGATATTCTATGTTTGCCTTCTTCAAGGCCTTCACGTCAGTTTCTATTGGGTCAGTGGAATAAAATATTTCATCCTCAAACTCCTCATCGTCCAAATCGACTATACTGGACTAAAAACATCAAACAATAAATGAAATTAAAATAGTTTTAACATAAAAAAAAATTAGATATTGTAATCAAATTTAGTTATTATTAAGCACTAACAGTTACCTGATGTTGTTGTGCGGTCGATGACTTCCCACGGTCACCCTGCTCTAATCTACTATGAGTGGGTGACTTCCCACAGTGACCATGCGACAATACATTAATGAATAAAATTAATGAGATGAACTTTAACATTTGAGAAATTTAGTTATTGTAGTCATAAGTTGTTACTATATTTAACATTTACTTGATGAGGCACAACGAGTGCCTTTCCATGATCACCCTAGACAGATGTAGCGTGTGATTTTACACGGTCACCTTGGATAGATGTTCACACAATAAATCAATCAACAAAAGATATGAAATTCACCTGTAACATTAAAAAAATGAAATATTGCAGTAATATCATAAAATAAATAATGAAAGTTTAGAAATTTAGTTGTTGTAGTCGTAAGTTGTTACTACATTTAACATTTTGTTAAGAACCAAACATCAATATAGCATATAAAAACCTCAGGAAAAGTACTCAATGCCTTGAAAAAGAGATAATTTCAGATAATAAGCCTCTTCGAGGGGGCAACCTCCTTTT
>JZKD02S0910850.1:0-13970 GCA_000966675.3 Picea glauca
AACTTTCTTCCAACATTAGAGGTGCATAGGGTTAGGGCAAATGCAATGGCTCTGTTGGAAAAAGGAGGAAAACCACATGTTTTTCAAGGTCCATGTTTTTCAAAGTTATTTCTATGCCACAAATTTAAAAGATTAAATCCTTCATTTATATTTCTTCATGCTTTGAAGATAAGCAACGATTGTACCTATTTTCTATGCAAATTCGTTTTAAGGAGTCCTTCATTGTATTTATATTATTACTGGGTTGAATCATGTGGTTAGGCATTTGATTTCTATGTTGTTAATTTTTTTTTATTGGTTTCTCTATTTTATTTTCCAAGTAAAGGGCAATTTCTTGAGAGGAAGACGACTAAGAGTTTTTATAATTATTATTTTTTTTATTTAGAAATTTAAATTTTTAACAAAAACGTATTATTAAAGGATATATTTTAAGACAAAATGTCTATAACAATAGAAATCCAAAAAGTAAATAAAAAACTACTTTGACAAGTACTATAAAGCAAATTCTAACATTATATATAATATAAATATAACTAATTACTATTTTCTTTTTATATAACTAATTACAATTTCTTTTCTTTTTCTTTTTATAAATACTTTCTTTTGTTTCTTCTATAGAAAATTAGAGAATATTGACTACCAACTTTACATTAACATAACATAACAACTCACTTTAACATATAAAGTTATATTTATGAGATTTGAACTTTAAATTTTTTTTTATTTTTTTTTCAATTTTTTTTTATGAAATAATAAATTTGGTTTCATTTTAACCTTGTATAGGGTGTAAGGGATGCAAATTAAGGGTAGGGTAGGTGGGAGGTCTGTCCTTTCATCTCCAAGATGGCAAGGTTAAAGCATGATGATAGTGTGTGTCAGGGTTATCGGAAGGAACTTCATCTTCTCCCCTAGTCCATCAATCAATATCATATAATTTAGTCTACTCCTCATGATAGCTTAGTGTTGGCAGTTGAAGGTGAATGTTAGCTTCATTTGTGTCAGTTTGACGATGAACACATTGAATGGAAGGGGTGCTTTGGAGCTCTAGGGCTTGTGGTTAATCTTTCTATTGATTGGTAGCATAGATATTGATTCAAGTGATTCAAGCCTTAATGTCTTAGTTCCTCGGACCTTAACAACCTCACTCCAAAGTGGCCAAGACTTTGAGCAAGAATGAGGCAAGGTGCGAAACTTTCTTCCAACATTAGAGGTGCATAAGATTAGGTCAAGTGCAATGGCTCTNTTCATCACAATGATTGTGGGGTTGGGTGGAGGTATCCCTCCGAGATCTTTTGGATCTGCCCAGAATTGAGCATAAGGCTACCTGCCTCCTTGATAAGCTGTTGGGTTGATTTTCGATCCCTTGTTCTGTTTTCTCAGGGTATTCTCTTTGATTCTAAGCTTGGATATGTGGCTATACCCAATCGTGATGTGGAGTAAAGAAAAAATTTATGGAATTTGCGAAGCTTCTCTTTTGGGAGGGCTTGCATATCCTTTTGATTGAGGGATTCCTCCAATTTTTCAAGATCTATTTCTGCTAGATCATGGTCATCCAACTGCATCTGGATGTCCCCATACATTCCCCCTCTCTCTTCTGGGTTGGCCTCATTATTTTACGCAGAAGAAGGTATATCTTGGTTCTTACCTTTCTCTTGTTGTTTTGCTTTGTGCGGATCTTGCATTTCTTCATCTGTCGGTAGCTGGTTCAGGATCTCACAAGAGTTTTTGGTCGAGACTTTGGGGTTGGGATCTGAATTTTGTTTCCTTGGAGGGTTTTTTTTCCTTCCTATGACCATGGTGAAGCCGTCTTTCTACTTGGCCTTGTTGGCCTTGGTTTCTTGGATATTCAGTGGACAATCCCTGAAGAGGTGGCCATGTTCATGACATTTCCTACAGCGGAAGGGAATGTATTCGTAATCCAATGTTTGTTTCCAATCCTCATCTTGATATTCCAGAGTGACAGAGCCAGGAAGAGATTTGTATATGTCCATGTATACACAGATTTAGGCATAAGAGGTTTATTTTCCTTTCTTAGTAGCCTCCGATGCTTTGACATAGTGCCCCATTGTGTTCCCTATTCCCATGAGGATTTCCTCCAGCCAAAACTCCTGGGGAAAAGAGTATAATCGTATCCACACTGGAGCCATGGTGAATTCCTCCTTGTCTGGGTTGAATCGGTCCGTCTAGAAGCGCAGGAATAGCTCGATCGAGTTGTAGAAGTAAAGCCCATTGTCGAAGATTTTGTCCTTATCTTCTAGGTTATAAAGGATGATCGTGAAGAAGCCTTTTGAGCTTAACTAAACCTCATAGTCACCTTTAGGGTTCCACTAGTGCTTGATCCATCGAGTTAGGTCACGTTCAAATGGCCATAGTCCAAGGAACTTGCCTATGAGGGCATGCTCTCGTATCAACTATGTGTGTTCACCCACTCTTGTTGAGATTATGAGGTACCTTAGGGGTTTGTCGGATTGCAGAATGCATTTTCCAGGCTCCCACCCACGAGATGATTTTGGACGGGATGTTCCGGAGCCCTTGTTCTTTGGTGAGGATTTGGTCTCGTAGCTGCAGCGGTGGCTTGAAGCAATGTCATTTGGCCCGTGTCTCGTCCTGTCATTAGCAGTTACATTTCTATACGAGGTGGGTTGCCCCCCTCTACCAGACTCATTCTAACTAATCAGACTCGAAGGCTACCTATACCAGACCATAACAAAAGGAAGGTTCCACGATGAATTATTCTGGTCATGCAACAGGTTTGCAGGGGAAGCATTGCAGAGCTCTAGGTTTTCCCCAAAACTAACTCATTCTGTCCATAATTCATCATACTGGATATACCTTTAAATCATTCAAACTATATATTGATTTAGGATGTATATGTTACTTGGTCTTCTTGTTGCAGTTGCAACCAATCGTCCTAAACCTTCTTCTTGATTTTGCATCTTTGTGAGTCAAATGTGAGAGTATATCCTTGATCACACATTTTACTAACACTGAGTAGATTATGCTTCAAGTCTTCAACCAATAGGACATTCTTTGCTTTTACATTTTTTCTTCCAAGCTCTACTACACCTTTTCCAATTATTTTGGCAGATGAGTCATCTCTGAATGCAACATTGCCACCCTTTCTCTTCAAGATAATGAATTTGTCTTGATCCCTGGTCATGTGTGAATAACACCCACTGTCTATGTACCATTCATCTTCTTCTTTACATTCTTTAGAAGTCAATTCTATTCAACAATCTTCATTGTTCAGAATCTCTTTCCTTCTCCATACTATGGTTGGCATAGGGACATAGTCATTCATATATCTGCAATCTCATGCTTTGTGACCAAGATAATTACATTTGTAGCATACAATATTTGTGTCCATCAATGGGGAAAATGAATTATAACATCTGTTGACAAATCATGATTATTTCCATATCTTATGTTTACACCATTCATGTTTCTTGCATAGTTGTTCCTATCATTGATTCCGCAATTAATTGCCTTATGTCTAAAAATTTTGCAAGTATAACAATGACCAAGAAAGAAATTTCGATACCTGGGAATAAGTAACCTTCTTTATGATGTAGTCCATCTAGGTTCATGACCTACTCTTCTGTATTTTCCTTCACACTGATTGAAGCTTCTTTGATTCCTGACGGTAGGAGGTCTTCTTGGATATTCATATCTTTTGTAATCATTCCTTCTTTCTGGTATCCTGGTCCACTTCTCATCAACTGACTGTGTAGCTCTTTCTTCAACCTTCTTGTTGGTATTTTCATCTTCTTTGTATGAAGTTTCACCCATGAATCCAATATGTGTTAAGTCTTTTGGAACTTGAGAGTTTATTAATCTCTTCCCCAATGAGACAACTTCTTGTTCAAGTTTCTCACAATGTTATTCTTTCTTCATCATTTGAACATTCCTTACTTCTCCTATTCTTATTGCTTCTTTGAGTAGAGTTTTCAAGGAAATGGTTTCTTCTCTTAGTTTCTCAAAGTCTTCTAATTGTTTCTTCAAGCATACAACTGTCTTTTCACAACTACCCAATTCACTTAGTTTTTTATGCGTGTCTTTGAGCTTGCTATTTTCAATTTCAACATGCTTCAACTTTTTAATATTCTCATCTTCTTGTTGAATCATTTATGCTTCACGATTTTCTTCTTATTCATTGGAATTTTCTTCTTTGGCATCATCTCTTTCAATCCTTGGATGAGGACATTCAAATTCAACATGTCCTACTCCTTCACAATTAAAGCAAAAGAACTAACCTCTATTTGCTTCTTTGAAATATGATATGTTGTAATTTGCTTCAAATTCTTCTTTTTCTTCTGCTTCTTCCCTTGCATAAAGGTCTTGTAGCTTGTCCCAAATCTCTTTTGTGGATGCACATGATCCCACCTTGGATTTCACTGAATTTGTCAATCCATGCAGGATGGTATCTATTGTCAATTTGTTGTTCCTTTTTGCTTCCTTCTGAGCTGTAGTCTTTGGTTTCTTCAAAGCATTGTATCCTGAAGCAACTGAGAACCAAACATATTCCCCAAGAGATTTCAATTAAGTTTCCATTCTATTACTCCAGTATTCTAAATTGCTTCCATCAAATGGTGGAATCCCATTTGGAATGTTGTCTTCCATTTCTTCTTAGGATCTTCCTTCCAATGGTTAAACTGTACTGAAGGTAACCCACTCTGAAACCAATTGTTGATACTGAGAGGGAGGGTGAATCAGTATCAAGTAAAATTTAAAAAATAAATAACTTATACTTAAACCATTCAATTATATAAAATGAGAAATGAACAATAGTATAAGAGTTACACCAATACACCATGCACAATATATGAGAAATAATCAATAGTTATTGTTTAACGGAAGTAATGACTTCCAAAGGTAGCTCCAGCTTCCAAATATAAAGGGAGGGATAAACCTCCAAAAGGAAGATACAATCCTCCAATATCAAGAGAGGGTTGACCTCTCCATCATTTCCCATTCCTTCCACCCAAGAATATATGAGAGATAATGAAACTTTACATTAAATCATCACCATCAACTAACCATCACATAGAACCAGATAATGTTTCCTGCGACTTCTTCAAATTCTGCAATTCTTCACTTCTTAGAATACTTTGATCCTATAGATAATATAACTTAATGTATTCTTTGAAACTCCTCCATTTTCACTCCTTGAATCCTCCCCAAAAATAAGTTATAGAGAGGGTAGACCTTATTCAATTTTGGTTTATTCAAGAGAGAGAACTTGTACATAATGCCACGCTCTCAATATTTAACATAAAATTCTGAAATTCACACACAAGAAACTGCATCTTGTACTCTTTCCAATGAAATTGGTCTCACTTCATTTGGATTATATATGAAGAAGTTATGATTGTTTTACCCAGAACACCAATTTATGACTAGCTTCAGGACTAGTCAAAAACCCTATCTTCCACAGAGTGTATCTCCAAAATTATAGTGAATAAAGAGATGGAATTTTTACCACATGTACCTAGATATGTCTTCTCAATACCATACCAATTTCACCATATGAATCATTCTAGAAAAAAAAATTTATAGAGAAAATGGTAACATGACCTATAAATAACATACCTTAGAACACATCACCAAAAGACTTCATCCTCCCTTGAAATCTGTCCTTATTTACTTCAGATTTCCTCTGAAATTCGACTTGTGTCTATTTAAAATGAATGTATAATGATATGTGTTTATACCCTTTGTGTACTTCCTTTTAACATTAGGGTCGACCTGACACTTTCTTATTTTGTAATTCATTTCTTTAATTATCTTCAGGGTCGACCAGTACTTCCTTCTTCAATTCACTTTGTCATCTTCAAAATTTCATTTCTCCTTACCCATGAGGATCCACGTGGCATGCCACCTACCACCGGAAACAACATGATGTATATTATCCATCCATGGGTGTTGTGTTTTCATGTGCACTATCCTTCATGTCCAAATACCTTCATCAATCTTGCGGTCCAAAACCAATAACTAGGGTTGACATCAATGAAAACAACCAAAATTCCAACAAGATGTATATAAGCAATTAAGTCAAGTAAATACTGAAAATTAAGCCAATTAAAGCATCAAAAGATTAGTTGAGCTATGAAGCATAAAACATGTAGATAAGTTCTCAACACTTTAGCAAAACTTTTAGTGGTATTAGATGGTTGTTATGATAATTTTTCAGAGCATATTTATGACATCCAAGTGTCTGTAGCATTGATTTGATATAGAATCAAATTTTAACCATGAAAATAAGCAAGTAATCGAACCAAAATTTCACCAATTAGCAACACAGTGAAAGTAATGGGTTACTAGCAAATTTCCACTGTCGAGTTGCAAGTTAAAGTCAAGGAAAGAATATGATTTGTTGAAAACCTAATGGATGTATATTTTTATTTTTTATATCTCTAATAATACCAAGAGAAATAAGACACCCTAGAGGGTTTATCATCCACAAAAGATTCCAACTTGAACAAGGTTGATATCTCACCAAAACACATTTACCAATGCAAAAAAAAGTTAGATTAGTGTCTTTAAAATATGGGTGAATGGAGTCTTTAAAACATAAGTTATATCAACAATATCCCTAGGGGAGTAAATCCTCTTACTCCCTAGGGTATGCCAATCAAACTAGGGTAAATCTACGAGGGTATACACATGTGTATTCCTTCTAGCAACCCTTGTCCAAAAATGACTTATAAACTTAGATATGAGATGAATCTTAATGGAGGGTGTATGCAACATACTCCTCTTAGGGTTTCAACCAACAATAACCAAGAACAAACAATAAATAACTAACAAATGGAGTTTTTCCTTACCAATTCCAAGAGAAATAGAGATCAAACCGTAGCTCACCAAGGATATACAATTCAAGAGAAAGTAAATAAGCCTCCAAGAGGTGCTCACCACTTAGCCTCATCCATTCACCAAGAGATAACACCAATACTCATTTGCAAGAGAGAGAGATACCAAAAATTCTCAAGTCTAGAAAAAATTTCATCCAGTAGTCTTCTCATAATGGGAGAGCTATGATGAAAAATGAAATAGAGATGATCTCTATTTATACAAATCCTCTAAACACAGTTTTTCCACAATAATTAGGGTAAAACAAAAGATAAGGGGCCAACAACCATTATCTTTCCCCTTTACAAAAATTATATTATTTAATTTATACTTTGCACATAAAAGAAACCCTAGAAACATGACGTCACCCTCTTTTTGGGAAACATTTGGCACTTTTGGTCAAGTCATTGAGTTGGAGAAGGAAAGGATATGCCTCCAAAGGATATTAGTCTTCAACCAAGACATTTATTCCATAATCCATGGGCATATTCCTTCAAAACATGCCAATTTTCCATCATCACCACCAAACCCTAGCCCTAGGTGATGTCAAGCCCCCAAAAGGTGACGTTTTTCCCCTTTCAAGCTAGTCATTTGGCATGTAGCGGTGAGAAAGATACTCCAAGGTGTCCTCTAGGCCTCCAAAGGAATTCCATCATTATCCATATTGTGGTTCCTTGGCATCCAACCTGTGGGATTCAAGCCCCATGGAAGCCCAAACTAGGATTGTTCTTCCAAAATTGTCCACCAACTAGGTCCTGCAAAGACAAATGGATGTTCCCTCCAAGGATATAGAGTCAAATGCATCATTATGAGTAAATAAAATCAATAAAATTTCCATCTCATCCAAACCACCTCATCAAAATAAACCAATACTCAAAGACCCTATGCAATTTTCCAAATTTAGGTATGGGAGGGTTGACAAAATGACCTATTGGGTGAATTGTACCTCAAGTTTAGGGGTGTTTCCCGAGGGGGCCTCCTTCTAAGTTATGTGGATGAGGTTTCATGGATGGGGGGAAGACTTATGGGCATGGGGTTCATGACATACAAGGGGTTGTAGTGTCTCACTTATGGGTGCCTTTGTAGAGGGTGTGTTGCACCTTCATTTTCAATGCAACCTTTTTCCAAGCCCATTGATTGCCTTTTATTCTTTTTAAGATGTTTCCAGGTTGAATCCAAGGTGGAGATTCTACCTGAGCATGAAAAATTGTGCCCAACTTGACTCTACCCTTGTCACATCATTCTTCCCCAAGTTGAACACATGTGTGGGGCTTCTACCTAAGAATTAAAAGTTGTTCCCACACATGCTCCACCCTGGTTGGCCTTTTTATTATTTATTTTTCATGGGTTCCATCAGTTTCTTATGAGAGACATTTGATTTTCCTTAGGATCCCTGGGCGAGCATATAGAAGGTTAATATTTGGATTTTATATTTTTCTAGCTACAAGCCTCTGGGCCTTCAGCCCCTTCTTCCCATGAAATGAGGGATAACCCCTTCTTGGGTCAGTACACCCGAAAATACCAAAAGGTGAGGAGATGAGGGGATGAAATGTGGAAAGTGAAAAGTATGGTAGGGAATGGAAAGATGATTCATCAAGAGGAACTCCTAGTAGTGAACCTATCCCTAAGGGTGACCCACTTGATAGGGATCAATGTCAACCACCAAATTAAAACAGGGCAAAGAGAATAATGTCCAAGCAAACGTTACATAATAAAAAATAGTAATAGATGCAACAAACTCAAATGCCTCAAATATTGAAATGACACTTACCATAATGCATGGATTCTACCTCATGGAGAAAGATCCAATGTCTTCCAGAGGTTAGTTGTTATGGTGGATATCGTTGTGATGAACCTGGATCTATGGTGGTGGAGCAGGTTTCTTTCCATGCAAGTTGTTAGCACAAGAATTTGCAGCTAGAAGAGGCCTGCCTCTCCATAAGGCAGCTTAAAAAACCTTTATAGGCATAACAAAGAAGCTACACTTCTCCTCATATCCTTCAGCAGCCAACATCAAGGTCAAAAATCCTTTCACAAGATCATCATCTCTTAAAGAGGCTGTTGAAGAACATTCCCTACCAAAATTCTCTATCCTACAGAAGAAGAAAGATAAGGGCCAAGGCATTGGAAAGCTTGTGTCCCTTTTTGAAAAGATAAACAATAGATGAAACACTACCTATGCCACCTATACAGGCTTCTAAGTGCTTATTGTTTAGAGTTTTGGGTTTTATACAAATAATTAATCACTTTGGCAGTAATAAGTGCAGACATTCTGTAGCCCTATGGCGCTACGGAATAGTCTATTTTTGATGTTCCACCGGCTTGCTACCTACAATGTTGTCGAATCGCCTAAATCTAATGGTGTTGCTTCTACTCGAGGTTGCTACCCATTCTTCACATGTCCAAGTGAAGGTGCTACATATTTTTATGGCGCTACCTAAATTTTTACAGAAAACACAGGCGGGCGCTACCTGAATTCGCTACCGAAATTCTGGCATAAACCGAATTGTGCAGAGTTTTACAAGGACGCTTCTACCAGTTTTGAGTGACTAACTTAAAACTTGTATTGTGAACAATTGAGAAGGTATTTTTGAAAACTGGAGGAGGTTTTTTTTCATAACATAAAAAATAACAAAAATGTCTCTCATTTTTTCAAAATGTGTTATGTTTAGAGAGATATTTGACATAGAAGTGGTGCTACGTAATGTGTTGTTGAAACTTTGTTTTAAGACTGCTAAACTGGCATTTTTGACCAGTTGACTTCCAAAAGGATTTTCAAGTGCACTAAGATGAATTTTCAAAATTTGAAGGAGGTTATTGTCAAGAATGGGCCCATGAACATTACCATATTTCATTTTTCACACAAGTGTCACAGATTGGTAGATTCTAAAGAATCTTTGATCCCTATGTTTTCAGTTTCCGTGATTTCCTGTTTGAGACATGTTTTTGTGACACCTGTTGCGGTCAGTTGGAGATGAATTTAAAGAAAATGAGAGAGGTTTTTAATCATAATGAGTTTATATACAAAAAAATTTCTCATATTGTACACATATGTTATGGTTTGAGAATTACAAGTGACGTTTGGAAGCCTAGTTTTCATAATTTTGCCTCCTGAAAAGTAGGAAATTAGTTATAATGTGTCATTTTTTGTTTGTAGTTGTTTCTATTTTGGGAAAGGGGTTGGAGTTCGAATGGGTGAGCTGGAAAGGACCTATATGGCTATATATTCATTTTAAAAGAGGGTAGGAGGGTTTTATTCATGATCCAAGAGAGGAGAGAGCTAGAGGAACAGTTTATTTGCTCAATTGTAAGCCTGAGGGCCTGTTGTAATTAGCATTTCTGCCATTAGAGATTCATGAGAGTTGCTTATCAGAATTCATGTTCTTTGTTATCATTCTATATTTTCATATTGCTTGAATAATATTTACATATTTTTAAGATCAAAAGTTGCCTTTGGTTAATGTATTCATGAGCTACAAAGGATTTGTGGCAATTGCTTGTTAATCACAGATTATTGTTCAAGCACTCTTCAATCTATATTACAGAAAGGATCTCTGTTATCTGGTTATTCTTCTCTTTGTTTACCTTCTATTCTTCTATAAATATTTGCATAATCCTTTTGTCTAGTAGGCGACTTGATTTCCTTTGATTTGTAGGATGTTGTGACTCCATGCCCAATGGAATGTATTTGCAGCAGTCTGATGCCCTCCTTTTTACTCTTCTCTTGTTGATCCACCTATTCAAACTATTTTAATCCATTTGCATTTCTATTTTACCAAGATTACTCTCATTTTCATTATGGGAGTGACTCTTGGAGTGATAACACAAGTGGACAATGTTGGTCAAGTTGTCTCTCTGTACTCCATGTCTGAAACCTGAGGGCCTCGAGACATCATCTCCTTAGTTATCCCTACGAGTTGGGGATAACAACGTTGATATCAGCTAAGGGGTTAAGACTTCTCTTAATGTGATGGAAGTTAATGACTTCAAAACCCTTATCTATGACTAATATTCTTTGTAAAACTCCCCATAGAATTTTTTTTTTGGAGGGACTTTGTTGATCACTACGGTGATTATGATCATTGAAACACCCAAGGCCATGAGTTTATGGACTTGATGATCTATTTCAAAATTGAGGCCAAGATATAGCATATAATATTTGGTTAATTTGTTTTTCATAGTCCGTAAGCCCCATGCAAACTGAGACATTGCATTTCTATTTAGATCTAAAATAATTTCACCCTCACCTTCCTCCCCTCTTAATATTTCATTCTTAGTAGAAAAAACATTTTTTATTTGAGAGACAATAAGATCAGAATCACCAATTAGCTTCAAAAATGTAATCTTCATGTCCAGGGCCAAATCTAATCCCAAGCATAATGTGTCATACTCAGTGATGTTATTAGTACAATCAAACTCAGGCCTATAAGAGAATAATGTGGGAATAGATTTGGGAGAAACTAAGACAATCCTACCACCAACCTCTGTCCTAGAATAGGTGTCATCAAAATACATAGTCCAAATACTATTAAGGCCCTCTTCCTCTTCCGGTACTATTGAAATTGCAAGAACACACAAGTTACCCATTCCTTTCTCCACATGCACTAACTCATTCATAGGGTCTTTAGGATCTTGAAATTGGTATCTTATAGAGGGTTGCCTATGAAGGGTGATGAGGGTTTATATTGTGGTTTGGATAGTTTCATATGATAGGTACATTTGGATACTACCCCCGAAGGTTACAACCTATTTTCTATACAATAACATTCCCCAAGCATCATGAACATATATAGCTACAACATCCATTAAGATAGTGTTGTGCCATGGACTACAACCCTCCATTTTCTTGTAATTTATGTGTAAAATCCTCTCAAGAAAGTGGGTCCTCTTTTATTTTCCGATTTCGAGACTTTCCCCATAAGGTTCCTCGTCTTTCCCTTAAAAAAATTTATCCTTCAAATCTTAATTTCCCTAAGTTCGCATCCTTCAAAATTGAAGCACTTAGAATTTTTAAGTTTGTGTCCTTTGGATTTTCAGAAAAGTTGATTGAAAATCCTCCAATCTACATCGAAGAAGTTACCTTCAACTCCTCTGATGTACATCAAAGGATTTCCTCCCAACTCCGTCAATGAGCTTCAAAAATTTCTTTCTTTTCCCCTGGATAGGGCCTTCCCATCGCTTGACTTAATTGAAATTAATTCCTCCGATGAGATCGGAGGAGTTGGTGTCATCTCCTTTGATATCATTAGAGGAATTTTCTCCATATACTCCTATCAATATCGGCATACTTCACGCAAAGCCCCCCAATGCACATCGGGGGACTTTCCATGATGTCCTTCGATGTACATTGGGAGACTTCTTAACAACTTTGTTGATTTTAATGTTTCCACCTACCCGCATTCAATGTTGATTTCACCCAACTTATAAATATGTTTCTTCCCTTATTCTTGTTATTCCACTGAGCACCAAGGAGAGGAAGATTGTCCCCAAGCAAGAGAGAGACAAGTCCCAATAGGGGCATCCTTAATGGATCACAACCATCCACGTGTCACTAAACAGATAGGTAATCCATTCATCTACCTTTTGCAACCTAGGGTTAGGGTTATTTTCGTTGTTGTATGTATAACTATCACTACCTGGGAAAACCTCGAGCCTCTTCGATACTACTGCAACATTTCTCCCCCTCTACCACCACTACAACCCTGAACCAATTTGTATCAAAAAATATATGCTATCATCGATCCTTCCAAACCAAACCTTTTGCTCACATCCTTCCACAATCTAGACCTGTAGAGGTCACCAATGACTCTTCCATTTGCCTCGTCCCTACACCATTTTTTTTCAAGCTCCGGTGCCATCATGAAAGAGAGACAGCCTCAACTTGAGTCAATTGGTAGGATACCTATAAGTGTAAATCCCAAAGTCTCTTGACCAAATATTTTGATCTTTTTCTTGAATCAAATCATACTAATTTCTCATTTTTTGGAAGTTTCCACACACACAAAATAAAAATAAAAATTGGAAATCTTCCTTTCGACTCCACCGATAATCATTGACATATTTAGCATGAAATTTTCTGACTAACCACGGAGGAGATAGATATAAATTTACATAAGTCATTGGAAGACTTTTCGTCAACGCCTCTGATCGCATCAGAGGAGTTCATATGAACCCCTCCGATTTGATCGAAAGAGTTAAACTCAACCTTGTCGATGACATATCGGAAGCTTCCAAGTAAACTATGGTGATGTACATTAGATCCTTTCAAGTCAACTTGGCCTATGGATATTGAATTTCTTCATACTAACTTGACTGATTGATATCAGGGCACTTGTTAACAACTCCTACTATTTACATCGGAGGAGTTAACATCAAACCCTCCAATTTTACCTTTTAAGTATGTTTTGAGTCATTTTATTCCCCTATCTTCACCAAATTTCTCACCATGCCTACTATCATCTTATCGTCTTCATATGACGACCTTCCACCCATCATAATCTTGAGTGAATCATTCAGTATTTAAGTAGAATAGATAATTTTTTATGCCATTTATTATTTTTCATTCATTTTGACCCTATGTTTTCTTGATAGGTTCAATCATGTCTTCTAAGAAAAGGGAAACAAGTAAAGTGCCAAACACCAAGGCCTCTGCCAGTGGCTGAAAAGATGAAGATGAACCAGAAGTAGTTGGAGATATGTACAATGACACCTATGGACTTATAGAAAAGGAAGGAGAAACACTTAGATGGGGAAATGTATACCATATGTTCAAAAATAAAAAAATTCTCTATCGATGTCAAGAATCAAGATGAATTAAAGATACTCAAGAACATTAGAAAATACAAAATATTCATGGGATCAGTTTTCTTAGATATATTCCATTGTGTAGATTCCATCACCTAGATCCTAAAATATATATATTTGAAATGTAGATATGTTTTTAACGCCAAGAAAGGACCCATAACCATGTTTCGACCGGAATACGTAGCAATATGTTATCACATTGAGAAGGGGATTAAAATTTTGGACAACAAACTCCTCAATGAGTTTGAATACACACCCAAAGACATGTTCTCCAGATGGTACAAGGAAGACAAGTAGTTCAAGCATAGACCCTGTCA
>JZKD02S0910883.1:9148-27026 GCA_000966675.3 Picea glauca
TTACATATGATGGAGGAGTCAGACGAGAGAGATACACACTAGAGATACATGGATCCACAGATCCAAGAGGAGATATAGGACGTGCAGACAGTTGACCTTATACAATCAGATAAACATGAGGAGATTGAGTCACATCTTTTGGAGGCTCCATTAGTTGAGTAGATTGTGGAGACTGACATATTGATGGGGGACTTACTTCCAGAATCATCTTGCATTGATGAGGATGCACTCTTTATTAGTTAGGATGACCATAGCACGTGTCTGGATACATCTATATGGGATCCATGCGTAGATGATAGTAGCGGGGTGAGTGCATAGGAGGATACGACTGCTCATACAAGATACAATGTGATTAAGAGGGAGACAACATCTAGTGATGGGGTGCAGTGGCATACATGAGGACCCAACAACACAGTAGACAGTGGGTAGTTCAACACGTTATCTTATGCAGAGAGTGTTTTTTGGGATTCCAGAGTTGACACTAGAAAGGATGACATTAGCAGTGAGGGATATGAGGTGGCACCTTAGCATGATTATGATCAAGAGTCATGCCACTTAGTAGAACAGTTGAGAGTCAGAGAGGATTTGATCAGGGAAGCCACTAGGCGCATTGATGACACCCATGCATTGGTGGAAGATTATTGTCGGAGGGCATCAGTGGCACATGGTAGTTCAGATGGGGGATTTTCCATGGATGACTTTCACACTCTCAGGGAGAGAGTATCTATGATGAGGATCGACTACCAACAATTGTTGGATAACAAGAACTACCTATTGAGGATTGGTGAGACATATCATGAGGTTGTGAGGGAGCAAGATCTAGAGGCGGACATAATCACTTAGGAGTTGGAGAGCACTCGAGGATTCTTGAGAGGAACACAGAAAACCCTTCAAGAATCAGAGTCTAGGTCAGATGAGACTCTTGAGGAGATTCATCAGATATCCACTTCATCTATCTTAGTGGACACTCCGATATATCATTCAGTCACATTGCCAGGGGATGTTGGTGATCTAGCAAAGGAGAACCAGTTGATGGAGGACACTTCCATTTGTGTTATGAGATAGGTTGACCTCCAAGTAGAGGTTGATCTAGCAGTATGCCCAGGATCTATGATGCAACATGAGTCTATAGGAGACAACATGAGTATGTCAGAGCATACAATGATGAGTGATAGCTCACAGAGACATGTCGAGATGTATGGTGGGATTCAGAGGAGTGTATTGCCTTGTAAGGAGGAGACACACTTAGGGGAGAATGCAAATGCCACCCCTTTGTAGCATCACATAGTTAGGGGAGATCACCTTCACTGTATCAGTAGTTGCATGGGAGATGAGAGATATAGGTTGGTGGACCCGTAGTTGGAGGAGTTACTTCCGATTGTACCAGATGATTGGGAGTCAGTGATGATCATAGTAGAGTATGTACCATGGATGCCAGTGGATGAGATTTTGGTTGATTCCTTGAGATTGACCAAAGCATGTGATGCTTTACAAATCTATAGTCAGTTACAGAGGTTTCTGTTAGCCTTTCCCAACACATTTATCATTGAAAGCAGCATGAGGAGGATAAAAAATGAGAATAGAGGGCTTCTGACAGTGATTAGTCTCACACATGAGCATTTAGATGAGATTGGAAGTGATAAAATTCCAAGTTTTCCATGGGATCCAGGAGTTCACTGGGTGAGTCGGATGTTTCACTACATGATGACCTAGGTTGTGCTAGAGAGCCACACACTCCACCAGGGGTAGGTATGGAGTGGGCCTGCTGGGATTTGTCCGATAGAGTGAGGCATATTTTCACTATTGATCATCATGATTGGATGTGGATATGGGTGTACAAGTACGTCTTCTACAGAGATGTATTTATAGATACAATTTCTGGACAACAGGTCCAATGGTCACATGTATTTCAACTTAAGGATCCAGGAGAGGAGGATCCAGTATGTATGTAGGGGGTAGACAATCATGGTTAGAGTAGTGCAAGGCCAACATGGTGATCTTTGATAGAGGTTAGCATGGGACCCATGGATTGCATGGTTGATCATTTCACTGACTGACAGAGGCAAGTGGGCCTTTGCAGGGGAAAGTTGTTCTGACTTTCCATTGAGCTTCAGTGATGAGGGGATCACATCACTTGAGGGTGTCTCACGGAGGTCTTGCATTACCTCATTCTGGCATCAACATGTGCAGTTGATGGAGGTCGTGTTGATATTGGTAGGGACTTGAAGGATGGATTCATTCTGAGATGATTCCATGTGTCATGTGTAGGAGGTTCACAGGGTTGATATCTTTTGGGACTATGCTTCACAAAGTATTGCAGTTCACTTCTTGATATGGGATCCACAGGGTGGAGTGTATGATTGTTCATCTTTGGATGGGTTCTACTTTGTATCCCATAGTTGGACATGGGATCCTGGTATTATACTTGAGGTTATTTGGTTATTGCTTGAGGACAAACAATTTTCTAGTCGGGAGGACTGTAATGTCCCCACTTTGCGACATCATTGCATTGTAGAGGTTTATGATGACCACAGTAGCCAGATGGATGTTATAGTGAGTACATGGATTATTGAGAGGCATTTTGGGGTCTAGATTGCATCGCTCATCCCATTTCATTATTATGATCCATTCTGCATAGGTTGGCTTTGGATTTGTTGCATTTCGATGATTTCCATGCTTTTGAGTATTTTGAGCTATAAATTAATTGAATTCACTGAAGAGGTCATTTTGGGCACATTACCTGTAGGAACCTATCAGTGTAATAGCTCATTGGTATCGGGAGGAGAAAAACTATAGGATGGGATGGTGAGAAGTGACTTTCAGTGGCCAGGGAAGCCACAAGGAGAGATAATGTGCTTTTCAGAGGTAAAAAGGTTAATTAATTAATTAAATTGATTTAATTAATTAATTAAATATTAATAAAATGAAAGTCACTTTGGAGGGAGAAGGCGAGAAGGAAGTATTAAGGAAAAGCAAGGGCCTCTATTCATTCATTCATGTATGTTTATCATTTTGATATCTGGCTTCTATCTAGAGATCCCATACCTTGAGGGTTTTGAGGGTTTTGACTTAACAAACCCTAGAGGATGATTTAGTGGTGAAATATTCCACCTAGCTTGTCCCAATCTTGGTCTCGGGGATGCAATACTCCTCCACACCATTCTAGTTCGGATCTATTCAGTGCAGGAGGGTTCTACACCAACCACAGGCATAGGGAGAGAAGGAGGGCACATCATTGGGGGTTTCCAGCAAGGGGGGCACACCATTCTTTGAGGGAGGTTCGTTCCAAGGGATTGGTAGGGCTTCAGAAGATTGTAACATCTAAGTTTTCATTTCAGGGTCTTGGCCATTATATCTAGTGCATTACGGAGGAGTTTCATGAGCCATTTGATTTATTGGATGCATTAGATGAATTGGAGAGAAGGAGAAAATTTTGGAGATTTAGATCTATTCAGTTTGGAGGAGTTATACTTCATATCTGACCCTGAGACTTCACCCAGTGACTTGAAGTGTCCTGATCTACCTTTCTAGCGAGTTTCAAGGCATTTGGAGGCCTCCTTCATTAGGGCCAAAATTGTAGGGTTTGACAGTTTTTAGGAGGGCGCAACTCCACTTGAGGATTCAACATTTGGGGGATCATTCCTTGGTATTTCGGTTTAAGATTTCAGGAGGGCACTCTACACATCCCAATCTACAGTTTGACATCTTCCTTGGACTCATTTGGAAACTTCTTCAGCTGGGCTGAATTATCTAGGGTTTCAAGCATCCAGAAGGGTGCACCATTCCTTGGAGGAGAGTCAGGTCCATGAATTTGAGAGGAATCTTGGAGATTGGAGCACCTGGGTTGTTCTTTCCTTTACCTTATCTACTCTTTGGATTATTTACTAGAGTGATTGGACATCTTTGGAAGTAGGGTCGAATTGTTGAGGCTATTCAATGATCCAGCAGGGCATGGCATCTTCCAGCTTGGGGGTTGATACTTCATATGACCCAGATCTTTTTTGTATTGGTATTCATGATGTTTTCAACCTTTGGAGGCTTATAGTATATTCTTGGAGAATTTTGTAGAAGATCCTATTGTGTTATTGGATCCATATGTTGAGCATTCCAGATCGACATCTTCATTGTATCAGGTTCTTCTATTATTATGAATAAAATCATATCTGAGGTGTTTTGGCTTGTCTATCATATAGTTTATTTTTCATATGGTTGAGGTATGTTCCATTACGGTATCTTCTTGTTTATTGCTTCAAAAATATATAAAATCACCATCATAAACCCTAGGGCCGAAATCAAGAGGTCAACCTACAAGTAAACACATACAAACAAGTAAATCAACAAAGTGTTTGACGAAATGCCACAACCAGTAAAAGTTTAAAAAGACACCCAAAACCATGATGTTCCTTGCATCCTGGATTAGGAACATTACAAGCTCATAAGTAGGGGTCAGAGCGGGACTTGAGAGAGACTGATGGGACAGGCGACATCTGGTTCACAAAAACATTAGACACCATCTAGACATCTACCAGGGTATTGAGGAACTCCGAGAGGATCCACATTCACTACACCATGGCGAACAACGCCTCAGAAGTGGAATCCCTACAGAGGACCATAGCACTAGTAAAAAAATCACAATAAAAATAGTTCAATTCTGTTCAGCAGAACAAACCAGGATTTTAGGCTAGTGGGCCATCAACTTCTACTTCGGGGACCAGGAGTAGTGGATCGAAGACTGGGTGTTGGTCCTTGGACATGTGGAGAGCCGCATTACCAACATGAATTCTCAGTTGAGAGGGCCAGAGCAGCCAAATCCGTTGGACAAACTATAGTAGAAGATTTGGGAAAGGCCCATTGGATTCATGAAATGGTGAATAACCTCCAAGCTGAGCACCGGTCTACTGTGCTCGAGACATTAGGTACCATCGATGACCAGACCCTTAATATTTTGATAGATTCAGGTGCTACAGAGATATTTATTTCTAGTGCAGCACTAAAAAGAATTAAGGTAAAGGCAGTTGAACAGGACGAGTTTAGCTACATAGAAATGGATTTGGGAGCCAAATAGAAGGTTGGAGGAAAGGTTACAACTTTTATCCTTAAACTAGGATATTTTGTCACGAAGGCCAACCTGTATGTCACGATCTTAGGATATTATGATGTTCTGATCGATATGGATTGGTTGCAATCGCATGAGGTGATACTCAACTGTAAGACGAAACGATTGAGTTTGGTGGATGATGAAGGACAAAGACGTGTGATTGTAGGAAGGAACTAGGGAGTTTCCCTAAGGTTCATTTCTTCCCTACAACTACATAAGAGCATGTGCAAGGGATGCAAACTATATGTGATCCTTGTTTTAAACAAAATGGGAGTGGCAGAAGGACTAGAAAACCTTTCGGTAGTACGATAATTTGCAGATGTCTTCTCAGAGAAGTTACCAAGGTTTCCTCCTAAGAGGGAATTGGAATTTACCATCGACCTAAAACCAAGAACTGAACCAATAACAAGAACACCTTATCGAATGTCAACCCCTGAGTTACAGGAGTTGAAAATGCAACTGAAGGAGTTGTTGGATCTAGGACTTATACATCCAAGTGTGTCACCGTGGGGTGCACCTGCTATTTTCATACGAAAGAAGGATGGGTTGTGGAGACTCTACATTTACTACCGTCAATTGAACAAGGCAACGATCAAGACCAGTATCCATTGCCAATAATAGATGATTTGTTTGATCAAATGAAAGGCACAACGATGTTTTCAAATATTGACTTGAGATTAGAGTATCACCATTTATGGATCAAGGAGGAAGACATTCCTAATACCGCCTTTAAGACGAGATTTGGACATTACGAGTTTATTGTTTTACCATATGGACTGACAAATTCCCTAGGGGTATTCATGAGCTTGATGAATGGGGTGTTCTGCGAATACTTGGACAAGTTTTTTCAAGTATTCATTGATGTTATTTTGATATATTCTCAGATGATGGAAGAACATGACGAACACTTGTGCTTGGTACTATAGTGTCTACGAGAGAACAAATTGTTTGGGAAACTGTCGAAATGCTCTTTTTTATCAATCAAAGATTCATTATTTAGTGCATGTCATCTCCGACGAAGGTATCATTATGGATCCATGAAAGTTAGAGGCTATCATGGAATGGTTTGTGCCGATGAATGTCCCAGAAGTGCATAGCTTCATGGGTTTATTAGTATATTATTGATGGGTCATCGAGGGTTTTTCGAAGATATAAAATCCGATTACGAATTGCAGGTGAAAAACAAGAATTTTGTATGGACTGAGAAATGTGTAGAAGCATTTCAAAGGCTCAAGGAGATGTTGACAAAAATGCTAATACTAAAGGTCCCTGACATGGACAAGGACTTCTTGGTATGCATTAATGCATCCAATGAATGCTTAGGCGGAGTCTTGATACAAGATAGTCGAGTGATCACTTACATCTCGAGAAAGATAAGAAGGCATGAGGAGAACTATATGACGCACAATTTGGAGTTGTTAGCCATTGTTTATACCTTGAGATTTTGGAGACACTACTTGATTGGATGAAAATTTGAACTAAAAATGGACCACCTTGGTTTACAACACATTTTTACGCAAAGCAACTTGAACGTGTGACAAAGGCATTGGTCAGAACTGCTTAGCGAGTACAATTTTGAGATCACCTACATAAAAGGAACAATGAACAAAGTGGCTGATGTGTTGAGTTAGAGACCACACATATTTTCGGTGATACCTCTTCAGATGAATTTACGTGAAAATATTCTAACTTTACAGTGCGACGATGACTAGTATAAAGAGGTTAAGGAATTTATCAGAAAAAACACCATGATGGTACCAAAATTTGAGGGATTTACTGTGGAGAATGATGGATTAATGAGATATAATAACTAGATTTACGTACCGCCCAACGATGAGTTGAGAAGTTTGATCTTAAACAAAGCCCATATAGAAGTGCACATGGCTCATCCAAGAGTCATAAAGATGAGCGAAGACCTTAAACCCTTATTATTCTGGAAGGGAATGAAGGAGTACATAGTCAACTATGTGGAAAGATGTCTAGAATGTCAACAAGTGAAGGATGAACATAGACATCCAACAGGATTACTATAATCACATGATATTCCAGAATCAAAATGGGAGGTCATTTCGATGGATTTCATTGTTGGATTGCCACTAACGGAAAGGAGGCACGAATCGATATTTTTGGTAGTTGACACTTTGATAAAGAGTGCACATTTTACCCTTGTGTGTACAACGTATCAGGCCCCTAACATAGCTAGAGTTTTCATCGGTGAGATTGTGAGGTTTCATGGCATGCCTAAGAGGATCATATCTGACCAAGGATCGATGTTTACATGACGATTTTGGACTAGTTTCCAAGAGACCTTGGGAACCCAAATTAACTTTAGTACCACATATCACTCGGAGACAGACAGGAAAACAAAATGAACGAACCAAATCTTGGAAGATATGTTGCATATGTACGTGAAGGAACAACATAAGCGTTGGGAAGAGTTCTTTCTACTGGTAGAGTTTGCATACAACAATAGTTATCAAAGCACCATTAAGATGGCGCCATTGAATTTTATTTATGGGCGACCATGTTAGACACCTTTGAGTTGGGATCAGATTAAGGATAGGGTCCTGGTAGGACCATAAGAGATCCAAGAAATGGAAGAGAAAATACAAATTATCAGACAAAGGATAAAGGAAGCACAATATTGACAAAAGATTTATGTTGATGCGCATCGTGTCGACCATAGTTATGAAGTTGGAGATCGAGTCTTCTTGCAGGTGAAACCACACATGAGTTCAATCAAGTTTAGAAAGGGTGCTAAACTCTCTCCTAGGTTCATGGGACCTTTCGAGATTGTGGAAAGGAAGGGGCCTGTGGCATATCGACTAGCCTTGCTTGATTCTTTGAGGCGTATGCATGATGTTTTTCATGTATTTGTTTGGGATATTATGTTAGTGATTCTACACATGTGATTGACATGAGTTACTTGTAGGTATCAGATGAGGGTGTTCTCACGAAAGAGCCAATCTGCATTATGGACCATAGCATTCAGCAGCTATGACGTCGAATAGTTGATCAAGTCAAGGTCCAATGGGACAATTATAGTCCTAGCTATAAGGGACTATAATAGTCCTAGATATTGTTAGATCTTTTATTTTTCTTCCCTTATATACATCATGAATATCTCGAACTAGGAAGAAGTTTAAAAAAAGAGGGGGTGTATGTAACATCCTTCTCTTGCGCACACCTGATCCGAATTATTCTTTGAGGACACTTGTGTGCAAGTGATCCGGTTCATTATATGATTGATTGTTCGCTTATGGATTATGATGATGTTGTGGATATGATGATATGTTATTTGATTATATATGTGTCGACATGTGCTATTGAATAGTTTCTCCTGAGTGTGCAGGGATCTTGACAGATTGAGGATGTCGATGGCATCGATGGACCTCCTTGGACTCCGGATAGAGTCAGGGAGTGGAGTGTTATGGTTTGAGTATTTCTATTATTGCATATGTGACATATGACTGGTATATTATGATGTTGTTTTTGGATCACTGACGTGTTTCATTGACGGATGCAGGCTGGCGATAGTTTGCTAATCAAAATCACATTTGGAGTAAAGGAGTCATGCATGACAACTAGATATATTAAGGGAGAGGTGTGTCAGAATCCCTTCCACAACCTACTAGCACTTCCGCCATAGCTCAAACTGTAGGTTAACAATTACCTAGTTCGAGATATTCATGATGTCGTGAGGGCAGATTGAGACAATCACTCACGAATATTCTGAGGGGCATGCAATAAGGCATGGTCCTTATTCCTTTGAGGCCCTTAGTCTCCCACATGGTTTCTTGATGGAGTATTGACTTCAAGGCTTCGATGTCTACCAAAATCAGTCATAAGGCGAGTGGCACCCTTGGAGCACGTAGTGTGTCTTGAAGGGAATGCCGCAAAAATTAAACTTGAATGAAGGCGAGTGAGACCCTTCAAGCATGTGGTGCATCTTGAAGGGCACGTCACGGTTTTAAAACTGGTGAGTCAATGAACCTAGGTAACTAGAAAACAATATCTCATTTTGACCTGGTCAACCTTAAGATAACTGTTGCAAGAGTAAAGTTTAAAAGTTATAAAATTTCCCTTAAAACCAATTTTGCTAAGCCTAGGTCTAAGTAGGACACAAGAACTAAAAATTAATTAAGAAAGTAATAAAGGGGTGATGAAGAAAAATGGGGGGTAAAAATTAATGGAGAATCAAATTATTTAAAAGATTGATTGTTGTTTATGTGCAAAACTTGTTAAATTCGAACTTAGACAAAAAAGGGAAATTAATTGCAAAAGGGATGTGGAAGATAGAAGGAATCTAGTATAGAGAACTTTCCTAAAATGAACTCAACTAAGCTTTAAGAAAGGCGTCGGTCATTAAGGGAATGTGAGGGAATAAATGGACATCAATGAGAGTTTTTAGGAACATTTTTAGGTGGGTGAGGGAAATTGGCAATTTAATTTAATCAATTAAATGAATTTATGGTGAAACTAAGGGATCGGGTGACAACTAGTGGAAGGGGGAGATTTTTCCTAATAAAAATTTAATAAAAATAATTTAATGTGCATTTTGGAAACTAGTCACTAAGATAAATATATAAAACAAATGGCGGAGGATGGGAATGGATCACGTCTGGTATGCGTAAGGTTATGCTGCCAGATTTTTCTCTTGACTGCTTTTTCTTGTGCGTGTTGGGATACCCAGATCGAATAGAGAGTGGTAGCTCGACCTTGTGAGGCGAACTGGAAGCTAGATTTCTCTGGTTGTGTGTGCATGTCCCCTTTTCGGCTTGGGGGGCTCAGAGGGAAGAAGAGTACCCATAGCGTTGGTTGGGAGGTACCAGTGAGGTCTCAACGGTTAGCAAACAGGAGTTGGACAGAGCACAAGTGCAATGCAACCACTTCAAATTATGTGCCTTCGGTTACGGTACTTTTAATTGTGTTAAATTTATGTTTTATTTTGCGTTTAATCTCGTCAAAAATTTGTGAAATTTGGTGTTAAATTTTTGTTTTATTCTGCGTTAATCTCGTCAAAAAATTTGTGAAATTCGTGGTTTAAATTCTGTTCCATTCTATGTTTATTCTCGTCAAGATTGGTATTTGAAAATAAGTTAAAATTTTGTACATGGCTTTCTTATTGTTGGAAACTGCGAAGGACTTCTAAAATGAGTTGGGCGAGTTCTTTTTGAGATTGTGTGACTTATATTAAAATGTTAGAATGATTTCCATCACAATTTTTATTTGAATCAAGGAAATTTTCTTATCACTTTCTACCATTTAAAAATCCTTGGAATCTCCGTTGGTTGCTGCAAGTTTTGATTAGTACATTACTATTACTAATAGATTTTTATTTTTAGTAATAGATTTTTATGCATAATATGCTTGGATTTTTATGCAAGTTTATGCATAATTTTCTCATCACTTTCTTCCATTTCAAAATCTTTTAATGCTTTCTATTTTTTATCTTACCCGAAATTATCCAACCTGACAAACGTTAAATTCTTCTTATATACTTGTTGCTCCAAGCTTAGGTGAAATGTTCGACTCCACCAATATACTTGTTGTTCCAAACATAAGAGAATCGCAGCTGCATTGAACGCACTAAAGCTATTTACATCAGGTCACAAATAAAAAGGAAATAATTTTACCGAACTACTTTAGTGGCTCAATGTTGCTCATCAGGAATCATCACCAATAAATAAGTTAACCCACATTCAATGACGAATACATCATTGTCGTATCACGCAAAATAATTTGATTAAAAACTGCATCCACTGGTTTGTGGTTGACAAATTTGGTTGTGCTCAGGCCTTATCGAATCCATTTTACCACCTTTATCTGAACCGTCCATGAAATCCAAGTACTTAATGATGAATGAAAGTTGGGAGGGTAGTAATTTATGCAACTGTATGATGGTTATAGAATTTTCGGATCTTTTACGCAAATGGATTGTATGTTTAAAGATAGTGAAAGATTTTAGATTTTCTTAGCGCCTTGTAATCATTGTTAAGTATGATCAATTTCGAGATTAGATTCTTGTGCGTCTTGAAAATAAAAGGGTTTGGGTGCTCTTGCGCAATAGATGACGTGGATGTAGATTCAATTTATTTCTAGCACGCATGAAAATTAATGTATGAATGATAGTTTTAGACGTTAGTTTTTAGTTTAGTTTAGTTATTTTTGAATGACGGTTTTAAACTCAGTTATCTCTTGTGCGCTTGAAAATTTAAGGTTTGAATGAAGTATTGTATAATGTTTAGATTTCTCTGTTTGTGCGCGTTGGAATGTCACTATAATGATTGGTTGTTGGTTATTTATTTCTTGCGCCATGAAAAATGTATTGTAACGAATGATTGTTTGATATTATATTTCTCGCTCACCATGAAAGTTTATGTTACTTTGTGTCATCTTTCATTGTGATGTCGTCGAGTTGAGTTGCTGTGATTTTCATTGTTGACATTATTTTCGTAATGCAATTTTTTTTTAACCTAATATTTGTCGCTTTATACATTAAAAGAATTATATATAATTATTTAATTATATATATTTAAATAATTATATAATGGAGTATAAACGATTAAACATTAAAAATAAAGACATATATAATTTTAAAGCGTGTTAGAACTTTATAAAAAAGTATTGTAAATTGGAATATTGAATAAACATAATAAAAATTATATATATTTATATATGTATAAATGCTTATATAATGGAGTATAAAAAATACAAAATAGTGTTAGAACTTTATAAAAAGGGTGTTATAAATTGGAGTATAGAATAAACATAATAATATGAAATATATAAGATAGGATAATTAAGTGACAATGATATAATATATAATATAATAAGATATATGAAAGTGTTAGTGAGTAAGCACAATGTAATAACTATTAGTTAAGGTGTGTAAAGTGTATATATGGAAATGTAATATGGATAAATAGTAAAGTATAGTGTTTTTAGTAAGATTAAGTTATGGTTGATAAATATCGCCAAACATTTTATAGTTGGTATATGAAGAATTAATATTATTTATCAAAGTTTTAACATTTTAAAATAAATTTTCATTTTTAAAATCATCCTTGAGATGAAATAATAAATAAAGATAAAATTATTAAATAATGTAAATATCAAAATACATAGATAAAATAAAAATGATTGTATATGTGTAATGCTAATGTGTATTGAAATTTGTTCTTCAATAGCAAGGAAATATTTAAAAAATATAAGTAAACTGGAAATATTTAAAAAATATACGTAAACTGATAAAAAAATAAAATGAATTCACACAGAAATGTAAAATATGGTTGTTAAAATTAATAGTAATAGGATTAAATAATGTACAATAGTAATGATCATGGGTTATAATAATAATAATTTGAAGAGGATAATTGGCAAGTACGCATAATAGCGCTGGTGTAGTCTATATGGTAAAGGAGACAACAAAATATCTAGAGAAAATAATTAAGTTAAAGAGACTATAAGTAAATAATGAATGTGCACAAAGGTGCATAATAAAAGTTGTGAATTAAGAGGGAGCATATGATACAATACAAAGTGGCACTAGAATTTATAATAATACACAATGATAATAGAGTTAAACAATAATACACAATGATATAATACAAAGATGAGTGCATTCTAGAGAGTTGTAGTAATAAGCATAATAAAAGGGTCTTAGATGAAGGTGTAATGGATATACATGAAGGGGTTTTAGAGGAAGGTATAGTGACATACATGAAGATCGATAAAGTAGTGAATTCATTATATATATGAAAGAAATAGAGTGAATATAATAGTAATATAATGTGAATGGTAAATAAGTTTATGATAAAACAAAGAAGGAGCAATAAAGAGTGCTATAAGTGGTTGTAAATGATTGGCAATTATACTTACAATTAAAACTAAAACTAAAGTATTTACATAGTAAATGTAACATGAGAATAATAAATGGTAAGAAAGATAGATAAAAATATAATTGTGATCATTGTTGGATCAAATTAATGTCTAATAATGATAAGGTAGCAATAGTTAATGTTATTGGTAACGGAAAAAGGAAAAGTAAGTATAAAGTTTGCAAATAAAATAATAAGATAAGTATGGTTGGATGGTAGTTAATGTTATTGGTAACGGAAAAAAGGAAAAGTAAGTATAAAGTTTGCAAATAAAATAATAAGATAAGTATGGTTGGATGGTTGAGTAATAGGAAATGAGTATGGAATTAAATGTACAGGTGGTGGCAAGGCTATAAAATATAAAATAAAGGGTCGATTGTATTACAAGTAATGATTGGTGATAATGATAACTTAAGAGTTATAATGGTGGAGGATATTGTGGAATGAATCTCATTTAGATAGTATAAAGTATGATGAAGGGATGTATGTGATATATAACATAATGATAATAAATATATAAAGTATATATAATAAAATAGATAATTATTCATGACATAATGGTAATGATTAGTGAAGTTGCTAAATAACATAAGAGTAAACAATTAATTGAAGAATAAGAATATTTAAAAGTGAAAAATGGAAAAATTATTTAAGGGAAGTAGGTAGAAGTGTAGTTATTGATTATGTACATGGTAATTATAGAGGATAAGGATATAATAATATTATAGATGTGTATGTACATATAGGAGGAAGAAAATATGATACTATCAATTTTATTTGAGGAGCCTAATTGTGTTTTCATTTGTGTATTATCTGTGAAACACTAATTAACATTGACACTTCAAATTATGGACATGTGGACCTACATATGTGTAAATATTGTGGATGATTATTTTTATGTTGTTAACAACAGATGCTATATGATTTAATTATAGCATGAAAGTTTTTATTGAAGTATATTGGTATGTTGACATTAGGTTCAATGATATGTTTTAAATGTAATCACATGTCAATAGTATATGATTATGCATGAGCTCATGTGGTAAACTAACCTATAAGATGAATGGGCTATGTCATAGACAAATAAGTGATAATGAGTGCTTGATCTGTGGAAATCGAATGAGAAATGGTATGAAAGAAATTATCATTATGTTATTTTACATTGATTCAAATGCATTGCTATGATATTTGGGAGAGTGCAAATTTTCAGGTGGCACAACAATTTGAAATTGGATATCCAATGACAAAGATTCTAGAACACAACGCCACAGTATGGTCCATGATATGGCATTGAGCCTAGTTCTATCAAGAGGGGTGGAGGAATTTCCCACTGTGTATCCTCTGAAACCTGGAGTCATAGGAGGATGGTGTTGGGTCGCACTCTCCTAGACGTGTGATGACGACTGCTAGTTTCTTGTTGGGGAATCTTGGTCAAGGTAGTTGACACTTCCTCTTAAGGATTCTATATGGAGTTAGGTCAATATATTTTACACTCCAGGGTAGTCAAATAGAGGAAGGATATGGATGGGAAGATGGAAGTAGGTTAGGGAGACAAGGTGTTAGAAGTAGTTGAGTGTGTGTGGGGTTTTAATCTTATAGCAAGATTTTCCAACTTACTCTTCGTTCTTTGATATAAAATGCTCAACCGAATTACAATTATCTAGGTAAATGTTTCATTTATGTTAAAATGTTATAATTGAAGGATTTTTCTAATATTGTAAATAGTTGTTTTATTCATTATGAAGTTAATTGCATTGTTGATTAGATTGGAAGCATACATAAATTACATTAGATGTTTTAATTATTTTCATTAGTACACACATGAGCTATGTATGCATCAACTACACATACATGCCTTGTGTGTGTATAGTAGTATTTATGAATGTATTAAATTAATGATGTTTGTTTATCCGAGCTACATGTATAAACCCTACTATACTTATTAATTTAGTAAATGATCGGAGTTTATGATATTAATTAAGTGAAATGAATAAAGTTAGACATGATTTTCTATCTAGGAAGACATATAGTAGTTGTGTTATGATTATTTTTCTTTCTACCTATATTGTGAATGACCATAAATTTGGGATGAAGTTTCTTGAAGGGTGGGTGTATGTAACACCCCAAAATTGATTAAATTAATTAAGTTGATTAATGTAATTAAGTTGGTTAATGTAATTAAGTTGGTTACTATAATTAGTTTATTAAATTTAGATTTAATGTTATTGTTTAATTAAATGATTAATTCAGACTTAGTATTAATTATTAAATTAATTGATAACTTCGATTCACACACACACACACACACACACACACACACAAGTGTGTGTGTGTGTGTGTGTGTGTGTGTGTCCATTAGATCTAGCCTAGGAGGTTGGGATGAATGATTGTTACCCTCCCCACCCAGGTTCAAATCCTTGGAGTGATACGTTGTGCCCTTAATGGGTCTATAAGTTGTTGTCATTGTTTAGCACCCACTATTCTAAAAAAGGAAGAGGAAATAGTGTGAGAAGAATTTTTGGGACTTAAATTGTGATTTTGGACATTGGGTTGATGAACATATTGGAGATACTAGTGGGTTGTGATTTCTAGGACTTTGGGAATGGAGGGCCGGGAAACTTGGCTTCCTGGAGCTAGGGATCCAACAAGGATATTCCTAGTTGGTTGGGAGGATACAAAAAACAAGTTTTGGGTAGTTGACAGTTGATAGGGAACATAAAGCAACATGCATCTTATAAGATATGTTGTAATTGATATCTAATAAGATATTAGATTTTGAAATGTTCACATAGAACAAAAAAATTCATAGTTGATATCTAATAAGATCTTAGATCTTGAAATTATCACATAGAACAATGAAATTCATAAAATTATAATAAAACTAACAGAGGAAATCATAAAACATTTTATCTTATTTAATGTCCAAACTTATTACAAGAATTTACTAGTCATATAAGGACCTGGGATGGTTTTCGCGGATTCCACCAAGCATGGTTCAGTTACAAGTTAAGTTAAAACCAACATATAGATCTTACCATTCCCTTTTTATAAGTTTTTGAGGTGAATCTAGATACTTAGATTTGGATTGACAGTTCCATGTTTCATCTTAAATAACATTAAAATTTGATTGGGTGATTTATAAAATTAATTTTTGACCATTCATCGGTGTTCTCAAAACAATTTCCCTTGGTATATAAACCATCTAGTACCCTCAATATTCATTCCCTATCCTCATCGAAGATTGACTGATTCTTCCCATCGGGCCTTGAAAATATAGTTTATCAGTGATTTGGACCGATTATCCCATCGACCCATTGACACCTCTATTGATTTGTTCATTGGTGTGTTGATCAATTTTCCCATTGGTGGAATGACCGGTCAAAATGAGTTCATTGACAATTTTGGGTCGATTGGTCATCGATGGTTTTAGGCTGATTCTCTTCCATCAATGATTGAATGATTCTATTTCATTAACACTTCTCTAATTGTGTCATTGGTGACTTCAAATGATTCACCATTAGAACTTTTGGGTTGATTCACCCATCGACACCTTTTTAGATTTACCCATTGGCCTTTCTAAAGAAAAAGTCACGTCAGTTGGCATGTGTGGAACATTGTCTACATGGGTGCCACATGGACATGATGACATAATTAAGAGAGTAATGATCGATATCTATAAGAGATCGTAACTTTCCATTCGGGACTTGGAACTGAGCATAACGATGGTCAATGGAAAGCTCTTGAGGAGCATATTTGACTTATAAACTCAAAATCAATGTTAGAGATATGTTTAAGAAAAGTAACTTAGTGGGAATATCATGATAATTTTATACACCCCACCATCCTAATGAAGCTTAGGGGGTCAATTATGTTACATTCTAATAGGTGCTAACATACAAAGAGGAGCCAATCAATGAATTGATAGACATTGGGTTATGTATGGGTTGTGAATATATTTTAAAGTATCAAGTTTTAATTGAAGAATTTTTAAGTATATATGTTGTTTAACTTCCCTTGTTTTATAATTAATGGAAAAATAAGAAACCTTTATATTAATTATATGAATCGTGCTTTGTCATGGCATATTAAACATGTAGGAAACGAAGTATGGAGTGCAACTAACATAAGATATTTTGAGAGAAGGAATGAAGCATGGATTCAAAAGAATGTGTATTATTTATGAAAGACTTGTTGCTATGGTACATTTTTAATTTTACACAATAACGTATATTCTACTATATATAAATGTAGATATACTTGTTACGCTTTATTGCTATGTTTGTAGATGGAAGATGAAGAGGTGGAACATCAAAAACAATATGATCAAGGAATTATTAGGTTAAATAAACAAAGTAAAACATCACCTACAAATGATGAAGAAATGAAGCTTTCATGCAACTCGAGTGATGACAATAGTTCAAGTGATGAATGGCAATCAATATAATTAAATGTTACTGCAAGTTGTATGTTTTGGAATATTTGTCTATGAAAATAAGGGATTTTGTGTAATGTACTCGACATATTGTCCCAATTTCATGAGGACATGTTACCAATAAGAGTAACAATTACATATTGGCTGCATTTTGATTATTGTGGACCTTTATGTTTTCCCATTTTGTATGACGATGGGTCTCTTATTCATATATAATAAAATTTGTTTCTTATTTTATTGCATTATCGAATGTTGTAAAATGTTGCGTTGTTGATTAACTAATATGTGGATGATTTATATTGTTACAAATAACAGAGGTCTAATCCATTGGATAGCACATTAATGAAATCATTATATCAAAATGCAATAAAAAACAATATAAAAACCAATATTATTATAAAAAATATTCAATTTTGGGATGATAAATTGAAAATTTGTAAACAATATATATATATATATATATATATA
>JZKD02S0910883.1:58083-85679 GCA_000966675.3 Picea glauca
AGGAGACTAGGAGGTATAATTACAACTAATGGCCTAAAGCCGACATAAATAAAACAACATTACTAATATAATATGCCCCAATTAAGGGGTAATGAGCCAATATTAGGGATTAATAGATATTTTGTCATCTGGATACAACTGATAATGGAGTCACCAGGTGGATGATTTACAACCTCCTTGTTTCTGACTGTTGTCCACCATCAACAATAAGATCTGAACTTTGTCATTTATCCTAGGGAAGATTTCACCTTCACGTCCCCGACAATGGCACCAAAAATGTTAGCACTTGATAATTTCTTTGGGCTGTATCAAAGAAACCCCAAGGTAACCTCAAACCAACTTTAGGTTGTATTCTAACCTATACAACTAGAGAGGGCTCTCTCAAATAGGTAAACACTGAAAATACTCAAAACAATTTAGCAATGAGCACACAAACGTTAGATTCTGCAATAGGAAATTTATTGTTTTTGTTTTAAAATCATTGGTAGGAAAAACACGAGAAGTGAACCATTGGGAAATGGGGTCAAATCCTGAACTTAAAAATATTGATTCAATAGTTGGTGGTGTACTCTTAGAAAGAAAAGGCAAAGTAAGTATTTTTTTTCAGAAAATGATCAATATTTGGATGGAAATATAAAAGAGGAAAGGATAGCCCAATACACTAAGAGAACCTAACAAAGGGTGAATTCTTAATGTAACTTTAGAAGAAAAACATAAAAGAGATAGATCGCCATGGACAAAGCACCGGATATAGATTTATTATGAACATGAAATACTTAACAATTGAACAAGTATTTTCTATATGAATGGAGCATCAAATGTAGATGAATTCCAAACATTTACTCTCAACTAAATACTAGAAATAATAAACAATAATGGAGATAATCATTAACAAGAAAAACACACTCAGAACAACACTGTGATGAATCTTTTCCTCCAAAAGCATAGTACTTTTGTATAAATAGCCTCTCTGGTTGAAAGTCCCACCCTTTCTCATTACAAAATACATGTTTAAATAATAAAAAATTATAACCATCAAGTTGTTGCTAATTGTTTGGAAAACTAAATCAAATAATGAAATAAAACTAAATCTAAAATTGGTTGCAAAAAGATCTCGAATGTTGGATCCAGAGTCAAAAGTTTTGACTTGATATTCTTGGCTACCACCTCATCTATTTACCACTGATATTATGCCTGGAAATCTCTTAAAATGTTGATTTTGTGCTTGAAATATAGTGTGTGATCTTTTACTTACTGATATTCTGCCTTAAATCCATATCTACCTAAGAAATATCAATTTTCAAATATTTGGGAATAAAATATTTTGATAAAAATATTTCCCAAATATTTCTTTAACCTGCAAAATTCCATTTCCACATTTCCATTCAAGCTCGTGGTTTTGAAAAACCATGCCTTGGTTACCAGCTCCTGTAAAACTTCTCCATTATTTTGCAATTTGATTTTATGAATTTCATAAATGAAATTCAAAACCCTTTTCTCAAAACCATCCATTGTTTCTAAAAACCATGTATTGTTTTTCCCAATAAATATTTACGATTTTACTGTGAAAACTATTTACTGGTTTGCTTCCCATGGTTTTGAAAACCATGTCTTGGAAACCATATTTGGTAAACTATGAAAATATATGTTGATCTTCCCCTTTTACTTATATAAAAACTTTGGATAAACAATTATCCAAATCTTTCGTTCATGTGCATTTTCTTCTTTGTAATTCCTTTCCTTATTATATAAATAGCATAAAACATTTATTTATCTGCTCTGTAAAATTTTATTTTTACCTTTGTAAAAAATTTCCACCATGAGAAAAAAATTCTTTATAACATTGGAAATTCCATGGTTTATATTGAAATGCACTTATGGAAAAATTATCCTCATACGCCACACATTTATGAAACCAAAACAATATTGTAAATGGTTGCAATGGTATTGCGGAGCTTGTGAAGAGTGGTTTTAATCCACACCACTCTGACCTCCACAATGAACCATATAATAACATGTACCCCAACACCAAAACAATGGTTCAGATTGCGGAACCACTTTAGGAGATTAACCCCCGACCATTTTCAACCTTTGCAATGAATATTGGTCATTTTCCATTAACCCTTTTGAATTTTCCACTTTAATATAATATTGATTGAGATTCGTTCCCATGAATTGAATTGGGGTTATGAATTATTTTTGGATTAAACATTAATATAAATATTTTAATATAAAAATATTTATATTAATAATTATTAAAAAATTCCATTTTTCTAAGGACTTTGGGCATATGAGGCTCATCACATGATTTTGTGGATAAGATAAGGGAGCTTAAGCTTAATAAAAAGAAAGGAATATATTAAATTTTCAATGGGAATATGATAATAAGGGTAAAAGTGAATGAAGTTATGGGACCAAGGAATTTAGATAAGCATTAAGGCTAGATATATATTTGGGATATTTGCCATTTTTGACTCATGGAGGACATGACTATTTTGGATGATTAGTCAAGTAAAGGATTTAGGTGATGGGAATTTGACGAAGCTGGTGAAAAAAAATTAAAATCTGAGTGGAAAGATAACACAAGGACAAGAGGTTTTGGAAAAATTAATACAAATTAGCATGCAATGATAGATGGAATGCTTGAACTGACAGTGCAAAGGTACCCCATTAAGTGAGGATAAGATGTCTTTGTATTATTCCACGACCTTATCCACTTCCTTCTGCTGCATGGAGAGGTCAGCCATGGGGGCCATGGATGTGGATGCAATATTTTGCTCACTCTGAGAGTGAATGATGAAGAAGACAAATTTCTTGGTCAGAGAGATGACCTTCCTGCATTGCTTGGTAGATATCAAGGAAATGGCACTAGGTGGGACTACCTCGAGTATCCTATACAATTTTCTATTCAAACTAATAATAAAGCTGTGAGGCCTAGACTCATATACAACATGACATTTCCATAAATAAGGTTGGACCAAAATAACATCACAAACTTCAAGGGGATAAAAATCACATAATACCTCATATTTGAAGGGATTGATTCTGTAGGACAAGCGAAACTCTTGGTTGACAAGAAGATCGCTTCCTTGGCAGAGCCATTTGATGGTGTAGGGCTATGGATGCAACATTGTCGACATGGCTAGCCACTTGATGACCTCCATTGAGATGAGGTTCTTTTGTCTACCGCTATCAAGGATGAAGTGCAGCGGGTTTCCTTTCACCCACATATGTGAATGAAAAAGGCGCTCTCCTTCCTCTGGCTCAAGAGATTCACCGGGTTGGATATTGGTGTTAGAAATAGTGGCACTAGGTTCTGCATCAATGATCCATCTCCCCTTTTCTGGTTCTAACTCATATTCAAAACCCACATCTGAATCATAGTTTTTCATCTCAACCACCAATGACTGATTTGAGCGAAAATCAGCAGTGTTATGCTAGGGGATCTTATGGAAGTTGCACCACTACTCGGTATATTTCTTCATATTTCCATTGTCCTTATTTGTTTGCAGTTTAGATTGTTTTTCCTGAGGTTTTCCATCTTTTCTCTGCTCCTTTTTCTATGGGTTGGGGATTCCCTTGTCCTTATTCTCATGTGAGGGGTTTCCAGACCCAAATTGCCACAATTTTTGTTTAAACTTCTACTTTATTTTGATGACATATCGATAGGCCGTTCCCAAGGACAAGATGTCCAGAAACTCCATTTCTACTTGGATGTATCTATGAAAACCACCATGGTACTTGAACACTAGATGTTTCTAAACATATTTGATACCTAGCTTGGTGTGCAAGGTATGGAAGGTATATTTGAACTCTAGAACTGCTTGGTCCCTTTCCTACCAGTGTGGTCCATTTTGTATATAGATCATCATAAATTTCGACAGGGTAGTATTGTTCCTTAATAAAATCCCTGAAGGACTCCTAGGTGAGTGGTACTGTAAATAATGATGGTTATTCTATTTCTTTTTTCTCACAAAATCCTCCCACTAATATTTGACATGGAGGATGACTTTGAGGAGAGAAAAAGTAATCTTTTCTCCATTCAAAAAGTTATGGACAAAAAAATACCCTTCTAGCAGATTCAACCATTTGTCTACAACATCTACATCTATATGACCTTCAAATATAGGAATATAAAAGTTTATATGTACCTTGAATGGGGAGAAACCTCCACTCGAGGAATATTTGTCACCTATTGGTAGCCATCGAAGCATTTGCGCAAAACTATCCATCATCTGATTCCTCTGTTACATGAGGGCTTGCTCGAGCAACAATTTGAAAGGATATCTTGTCCTGTCGTCTTTATTTTCTCCCACCATGGAAGGTTGATTCAGTGTGTGAGATTGTTTGTCCTAAATAGAAACAAGCTTGAGACCCAACTCTTTGTACCCCGACCTCGTCGAGGACATGCATTAATAACAACAAGGAACATATAACTTTGATACCACTAATCCATATTTTATGAGAAGAACGAAATGAATACATATCTATATTATTAACAAAGAGAATCAATGAAAAATAATAGAGATATAGTAAAACTTGGATTATATTAATAAAGAAATATGTTGAAACTATAAAATGCAGACTGGAACAAAGTTGCTAGAATGGTGGCAGCTTTTCTCTGATAAGATATGTGATGACTATTCTCATTCGCAAGAAGATGAGTACAATGAGGAGATGAAAGACTTTTTATAATAAACATTAATGCAAAAACTCTATACATCCAAAAACGTAACCTTGGGAGATGAAGCACCAACAATCATGTGGGCCACGTTGGGGCAAGTTGGTACATCAACTTCCTGGGGTTGTCACTTTTGCATACGATCTCCATTTTATGCAAATGATAACTCATCGGAAATTTTTATCCGAGGAATACACATTATGTCATCAAAATATAACTCCTACTACTATCAAATTGTGGTGATCCCTAAAAACGTTGTTTAGGGCCACAAAACGACCCCGAAATTTTAGGACTTGAAAACTAGGAAAAAACTGCCAAACTGAAAAACTACCATGATGAGCTAGTTGGAATAGGTGGGTGGCCACCAATATCCACCTGGATTATTCATAAAGGATGAGAAGGTAAAAATCCAAATATTTTTTAGTGGGATACCTTATTTTTACAATTATAAAATTCATTTTGATGAGCCCAAGACCTTGGAAGAAGCCATAAGAAAAGATAAGTATCTTTATGAAAATACAAAAATAAGACCAACTTTTCAAAAATCTTGGGATGATAAGAAGAGAGGAAAGATGTATTAGAGGAAGAAAATACTTAAGCCACCATTTTTCAGGATCAAAGCTCAAGCATATCAACAAGGGAAGCCAACACAAGGTGAACATAAAAAGACCGATTCTTTGGGGAAAGGCCAATATAGCATCCCATAAAGTGTTGGGGATGTGAAGGAGACCACATGTACAAGGATTGTCCTCACAAGGGAGATGGGATGATGATTATGTAAAAACTCTAGGAATTTGATATAGTAGATGACATGGGTAGGATCATCCCAATTATTTATATATCCTTGGACAATAGACAAGAAAACTACCAATCCCACATGATTGAGGTAGAAGGTAATATTGATAATCAACCCATTTCTATTTTGATTGATTTTGGAGCTATTCATAGCTACATAGATCCAAAAATATTTGAAAGGTTTAAATTGAATATATTTAGGCATCAAAGTATTGGTTGGTTCAACAAGGCTCTAGAACCAAGAGAAAATTCAATGAAATTGTCAAGGATTGAATAGAACGCATGAATGGAGTTGGCACTAAGGAAGATTTGAACATCATACCATTTGGTTCATATGATTTCTTAATTTGTATGGATTGGTTGGACAAACATTGTGTTATCCTATATTTCTACAATAAGGATTTCACATGCCTTGTTGAGGAAGGAAATTCAAGGATGGTTCAAGGTATTCCAAGACCTATATCCATCAGAGAGATTTCAACATTGTAGTTGAAAACAATTTTTAGGAAAGGATGCAGATTTATGTCGCTCATATGGAAAAGCCAAAAAAGGAGGAGCCAAGTCTTGAAGACTATCCAATTTTGAGGGAATATGAAGATGTATTTGGGGAGTTGCTAGGATTTCCACTAGATAGCGATATTGGCTTGTATATTGACTTCATTCCTAGATTTGTACCAATGTCCAAAACTCCCTATAGAATGAGCACACTGGAGATAAAAGAGTCGTAGATGTAGCTAGAAGAATTGTTGAAGAATGGGTACATACTCCGAAGTGTCTCACCTTGGGGTGCCCCAATTCTCTTTGTTAAGAAAAAAGATGGGAATATGAGGTTTTTCATTAACTTCGGACAATTTTATAAGGTTACTATAAATAAAAATTACCCTCTACCATAGATTGATAATATTTTTGATCAGCTAAAAGGAGCGAAGATATTTTCCAAGATTGACTTGAGATTAGTTTATCATCAAGTAAGAATAAAAGAAGAAGACACTAACAAGACAACATTCAGGACAAGGTATGTCCATTATTTGTTTTTGGTAGTTCCATTTGGCTTGAAAAATTCATCAACCACTTTTATGTGTCTAATGAATGGAGTGTTCGGGGATTACCTGAACAAATTTGTCATTATCTTCTTGGATGATATTCTTATTTACTCCAATAGAGGGGAGAAGCATGAGAAACATTTGAGGATGGTGATACAGGTGTTGAGAGAGAACCAATTTTATGACAAGTTAATAAAGAACACTTTCTCTCAAAGTAAAATCCATTATTTGGGCCACATCGTCTCAGGGGAAGGCATAGAAGTGGACCCTGAGAAGATTGGTGCAATCAAAATTTGGCTAGTGCCAAAGAATGTTTTAGAAGTAAGATTCTGTAATGAAACAGATGCTTAAATTATCATAACAAAACATAAGTACACACCATGTACACAATGTGAGTGTGGAGCACAACTCCAAGATAGATAAGTTACACAATAACTCCTTAAAGAATAGGAGAACCTCCTCCAAATAATCAAATACATTCATACATCACAATTCACATGCCTCCAATAATGAATACATGATCTCTATATATACCTATTCACACTTCCACATGAGGCCCCTTTACTATTAGGAAGACCCTATTGCATATATATTTACAAATTAAATGTACATTTAGGACCATATATTCCCCCCCTTGGGATTGTATCATATAGATTTATTCTTATATATGCTCCCCTTGGTTCATAACATAGTACTAAGTAAACCAAAGTACTATGTTATGAAACCAAGTGATACGATTTTCTTATGTTCCTGCTTTCTTCCTTCCATTTATGATGATCCATCCATCCAAAATCAATTATTTTCAGTTGTAATCCTTGGTGTTTGGTTGTTGCATAATTTTCTTTCCCTTGATTCCATGTATCGTTGTTGAAGCTTCGCCAATTTGTAGTAGATGTTGGTCTATGATAATATCTTGTTGAATAATGGTTTTGTGATTCCATATTCCATGAATATTCATGATTATTACATCTTCTTCCTTGATAATGTCTATATTTATCTTCTTGTCTTCCCTGAAATCATTCATGATAATGAGGGTGTCAATATGGTTTTACATTTGAAGGTTTTTCTTCATTCTGCACACCCATTTCATCTATATTCTTTTCAAAGACAATGGAATCCTTTACCCTCTTTTCTTGGTCCTTGATTACTCTATCCTTGGAGACAATACCATCATATTTGGAATGTACATCCTCTAGATGGATTTCAATAGATCCTTTATGGGATTAGATAGATATTATAGGAGATTCATTGAAGGTTTCTCCAAGGTCATGCATTATAACATCTCGTTTCCAAATAAGGGAGAAAAATTTGAATTGAATGTCAAATGTGAGGAGAGTTTCCAACACTTGAAGGAGTTGTTGACTAATGCACCTATTCTAAATGTTGCAAATCTATATGGGGATTTCGTTTTGTGCACAAATGCATTCAAGGAAGGGTTTGGCAGATTCATTATGAAAAATGAGCATGTCATATGCTATGAGTCAAGGAAGCTTAAGGAGCATGAAATACATTATGCTACCCTTGATTTGGTGTTGGTAGTCATAGTTCATGCCTTAAAAATGTGGAGGAATTATCTCATGGGAAGAAATTTCTAGCTAAATATAGATCATAGTGGTCTGTAACAGTTGTTTGAGCAACCAACATTGAATTCCATAAAAACTATATGGTTGGAATTTCTTAGTGAATATGACTTCGACATCATGAACATCAAAGGAAAAGAGAATAAAGTGGTTGATGCACTCAACAGGAGGGTGCATGAACTTCCTGATACAACCATTAGCAAGTATTGTTCATATTTATTTTAAAAAGTAGAATTGTAGAAGTTGTAACATCAAATCAATATTATGCACAAGTTACATAAGGATTACAACAAGAAAATACACCACTAAAGTTTAAATACTACATGTTGGAATAGGATGGAATCCTATTTTTCAAGGACAAAGTTTATGTTCCTAACATTCAAGAATTGATAAATATAGTACTGAAAGATATGTATAATATACCATATGGTAGTCACCCCAGGTATCAAAAGACAATTGCAATGGTAATAATTCAATATTTCTGGCCTCGAATGAAGAAGGATGTGGATGATTACATAGCCAAGTGCATGGCATGTGAGAAGGAGAAGACTAAGCATAGGCATCCAACATGATTGTTACAACCATTTCCAATTCTTGAATGGAAATGGGAGGTAGTTACAATATATTTTATCACAAAGTTTCCAAGAATCATAAGGTAGAATGATTCCATCATGGTAGTGGTGGAAAATCTTACAGAGGTTGCACATTTTATACCGATGAAAAAAAATCACAAGGCAGCCAATATTGTAGAGATATACATGAAGGGAATTTCTAGGTTACATGTTGTGCCAAAGGAAATAATGTCAGAAAGAGATCCCAAGTTCATTTCTAATTTTTGGAAGGGGTTGTTTAAGGGACTTGGGACTAATTTGAATTTTAGTACAATATATCATCCAAATTTAGATGGGAGGAGAGAAATAGAACTAATATAATATATGAAGATATGTTGAGAATGTATGTAATGGACAATCCTTCCAAGTGGGAAGACTGCCTTCATCCAATTGATTTTTCTTGTAATAATGGGTATCAAGCATAATTCAATATGAGCCCATTTAAAGCTTTGTATGGAAGGAAATGTAACATGTCAGTGAGTTGGGATAACCCATCAGACAAACAAGTTATTGGGATATAATTTCTAAAGGGAATAGAAGAAAAACTGGTAAAGATTAGGGAGAATTCAAAGGTTTCACATGCGACAATAAAAAGAGTTGTGCAAATAAAAGTAGAAAATACAGGGAATCCAAAGTGGGAGAGCATGTGTTTTTAAAATTTAAGGATAAAAAGAGCTTGCTAAATTTGGGAATTTTCCCAAAGTTGGCAAGGAGATATTGTGGGTTGTTATAAGTCTTAGAGAAGATAGACCCAATTTCATAAAATATTTCATTGCCTGCATCCACGAGAATTCATAATGTGTTTCATGTGTCTTTATTGAATAAATGTGTTCTTGATCCTAGCCACATGATTGATTGGACTGTGATCTAAGTGGAGCACAAAGGGGAATTTTGGGTGGAACTAGTTCACATCCTAGAATAGAAAGGAAAAGTGCTCAAGAAAAAATCCATCAACTTGGTAAAGGTCCAGTGGATCTGCTATGGTCCTAAATATGCCACGTGGGATCAAAAGGAGACCATGCAGGAGGATAACCCAAATTGTTTGGAAAATTATGAAGATAACTGAATGTACATTTGTATATAAGTGTGCAAGGCTCCATTTTTTCAGCTGGAGTTCTTGTATCTAAATCTTAGAGAATTCGTGTCTGATATATATTAGAGCCCTAGAAGGAAGTGGTACAACATGAGGGATTATGCAGAAAATAAGGGGGTGCACTTCCTTGGGTTGTGTAGGTTACCAGGAATGGGAGATTCTTGGTTGTGTTAACACATAAGATTGTATTATAATTTGAGATAATTTCCCAAAATACAATTTCTATAGGAGGGTTCATGTAATTTTGGACAACTTGACTTCAAGTCAGTTTTCCAAGGGTTTTGAGAAGGAGTTTGTACTACTTGATGATTCCATTGTGTGGAAGACATCATAATATTTCCAACCATATCTCTTGCAGCCCAAATATCCTCTGGGAAGGCCTCCAAACATGCTCTCAAAGACCACATTGTGTTTTTGCTAAGAGCACGTTGTGCTTCTACAATTTTTGAGTGATTAACTTAAAACTTGGATTATGAACAAATGAGAAGGTATTGTTGAAACCTGGAGGAGGTTTTGGTTCATCACATACCAAATAAAAAAAACCTCTCTCAGTTTTGAAAAACGTGTTATGGTTAGAGAGATATTAGACACAAAACAAGTGCTACCGAATCACCTAACTAGACACACAAAGGGCGCTATAGAATCACTAGCCAGACACACAAAGGGTGCTACAGAATGTGCATAACTGTTTTATAGCGACGCTACGGAATTTCTTGTAGCAGTTAAGGTTTGTATATTTGCCTTGTTAGGAAGTTTCCACCTGTCAAGGAAGGTTTGAATGGTCTCCTAGAATTTTGTTGGACATGAGAGACACTCATTCCATCTCAAAATCAATCAAAATGACCTATTTCAAAAGGCATTTATCATCATAGAGAAAATCCCCCAAAAATAGGAATTTGTTAGGCTTTTGTTGGAATCTTTTGTAACAAGACTCCTAAATGGAGGAGGATCCTATGTAACTCCTTGGTTTCGACCTCCTTAGGGTAGATAGAGATTATTCACTATAAATAAAAGGGTTTTTAATGAGAAAAGGGTTGGATTCATGAGCCAAGAGAGGAGAGATATGGAGGAGCAATTTTAGTTGCTCATTTGTAAGCCTGAGGGTCTATTTGTAATGACATTTTATGCCATTCAAAATTCACGAGAGTTGTTATCAGATTGTCTTGTTTATTTTCCCACTTATTTGTTATCTTCTTTCTTCAATATATTGTAGGTTTTGAGGATCATAGTTGCCATTGATTGATGGATTCATGAACAACAGAGGATTTGTTGTAACTTGCCCATTAAATCATTGTTCATTGTTTAAGAAAATATTTATCTATTGTAGAAAGGATCTTTTTATAAGGGATGTTCTTACTTTTTTCATATTCACCATGCTTCTACTCATCAATATATATCTCTTTGTATGATATACAGTTTGATTTCCTTTGATTTGTAGGATGTTATGACTCCATGCCCAATGGAATGCCTTTGTAGACATTTTGTTTCCCTCTCCCTTTCTTTCCTAGTCTTTCTGATCCACATACTCAAACCTTTTAATCCATTTATATTATTATTGGTACTGGGATTTCACTTACAATAGTCTAAGTGTGACTCTCAGTGCTAACATTTTTGGCGTTGCCAGAGACATATTTGAGCATATTGAAAAGATCCCTGGGAAGAACGACATAGATTCATATCTTGATGGTAGACAAGAGAGGGACACAAAAAATTTGATTCTATTATCTAGCTGGAGACTCCACAATCAAAGACTCCACTGGGGAGTATCCTATTGACATAAAGATGACCATAGGAAAGGGGATGACCAAGTATCAACTTATGATCTTTCTTCATGAACTTTTGTTGTTCTTTATCAGATCATATTTTCTTTTCCCTTCACATATAAAGAGGACCATATTGTGCTTTGTTTATTTGGAAGAGCCTCAACCTTATTTTATATATCCATCCTTGCTAGAAGAAAATTTGTACCATGCTTGTGTTGTTGAGGTTTGTCCTGAAACTTCATTTCATCCTATTGAGAAGAACGAGGTGTAGATCTCTATCCATCCTAGACATACTCAACCTCGTGACCATGAGAATGATAAAAGTGATTCAAATCCTTCTCATATCTCATTATATTCAGTTATTATTGAGCCTTGCCATCAACTTGTTAATACTCATGTTCATCCCACTGCTTTTCAAACTAGAATCAGGATAAATATGTTCAATCCTTTAAAGATGCCATATATCCTTCATCCTTATCCTCTTTATTGCCTTGAGTAGCTTCCTCATTTTTCTGGATAGGATCATATCACAGCCGAGAGGCATTTGGGGGCCTTTGAAAACTTTGTTGATCAATCTGAGATAGTTCATGATGATGTTACTATGAGGTTGTTCTCCAAATATTTTTTTAGAGATGTTGTAGTATGGTTTAAGATTTTGAGAGTCGATTCCATTGGTTCTTGGATCGAATTGTCCAATAATTTTTTAAAGCATTGGGGCAAGAACAAGTCTCTTTATTTGTACCTCACTGATTTTTATGCCTTGAGGAGAGAGGAAGATGAAGTCTTGTTTGTCTTGAATAGAAGGTTCTACAACATTTATCATGACATGCCTTTCGAGATCCGGCCTAGAGAGACTGCTGCCATCATATACTACATTATGGATTAGCATTCAGAGCTTCTCCTTCTCCTATTAGAAAGGAATTCTTCATCCTTAGCATGCTTGTTTGAAGATGCCCAAGAAATTGAGGAGAACATCTGTGCTTCCAAGAGAGTTCAAGATCCATCTTACTTTGAAAATATGCATGCACATGAGAAAGGGAACTGTCAGTATGTTTCATTTTTTTAGCATGAAGGAAGCGAGTATGAAGCAGATTTGGAACAACAACAAGGATGTAAGTATATTTCAGATTCAGATCATAATTCTTTAGTGTTGGCAGATGTTTCTATGGATAGGTATGCATGGCAAGTTGACGATCAATTTTCAAACCATTTTTATCATGAGGTAGTTGATGATTGCATAGGTAATTACATGTTTCTAGCTGATAATGATCAGTATTCTTTAAACCATGTTTTATCATCATCTTGTGATCATCATTCTGAAGAGAAATTTGTTGCTAACGATGATCAAAATTTGATCACAAGAAGACTAGAGGGTTATCAGTTTTCAAGCAAAGATGTAGTCATGGATGAACAATTGTTTTCTATTGATCAACATATTTTCGATCTTGGTTTCAAGGATCCATTTGAAGCGTTGTTTGGGTCTTATTTTTCGTCTTATCGGGACATTTCAGATTACATTTATTCACCATCACTTCTAGGTGATTTTTGTTTCCTGAAGGGATTTTTATTACTTCTGTTATATTTCAGACATTACCTTTTGATCAGTGGTATGGACAAGATCATTTCAGTTTTGAAACTACTTGAGTGGTTTTTATGGAATTATGCCTTTACTTGACCAAGTTACATATATGGTTAGAGGTAGGGTAGCATAGGAAATACTCTCTCTTTCCGAGCAGTTACTTTCCTTCAGTTTGAAACAGATATATCAATTAGATTTCTTGAATAAGTGGCAGTTTTTTACAGTTTTCAGAGATTGGTTGCATAGTTGAATCCATAGCCCAATGGATAAGACAATTGGAACTGCATGTTCTTGGCAACTCACAGGGATCATGCCATCCCCTGTGGAGCCATATGTTAACACATAATATTGTATTATAATTTGAGTTAATTTCCCAAAATACAATTAGTATAGGAGGGTTCCTATACTTTTGGAAAAATTGAATTCAAGTCAGTTTTCCAGGGGTTTTGAGAAGGCATTTGCAGTACTTGATGATTCCATTGTGTAGAAGAGATCATAATCTTTCCAACCATAGCTCTTGCAGCCCAAACATCCTCTCGGAATTCTTCCAAACACCCTATCAAATACCACACTGTGTTTTTGCTGAGAGCACGCTGCACTTCTGCAATTTTTGAGTGACTAACTTAAAACTTCAATTATGAAAAAATGAGAAGGTATTTTTGAAAACTGGAGGAGGTTTTTGTTCACCACATACCAAATAACAAAAACCTCTCTCAATTTTGCAAAACGTGTTATGGTTAGAGATATATTAGAGACAAAAAAGGTTCTATAGAATCACCTATCCAGACACACAAAGGGCGCTACATAATCACCTATCCAGACACACAAAGGGCTCTACAGAATGTGCAGAACTGTTTTAAAACACTGCTACTGAATTTCCTGTAACAATTACTATTTAGATATTCACCTTGTTGGGAGGTTTCCACCTATCAAGGAATATTCGAATGGTATCCTAGAAGTTTGTTGGACATGAGAAAAATGTGTTCCATCTCCAGATCAATCAGGATGACTTGTTTCAAATGAAATTTATCATCATAGACAAAATCCCCCAAAAATAGGAATTTGTTAGGATTTTGTTGGAATATTTTGTAACAAGACTCCTAAATGGTGGAGGATCCTATACAACTCCTTGGTTTCGACCTCCTTAGGGTAGATATAGATTATTCACAATAAATAAAAGGGTTTTTGATGAGAAAAGGGTTGGATACATGAGCCAAGAGAGGAGAGAGCTGGAGGAGAAGTTTTAGTTTTTCATTTGTAAGCCCGAGGGTCTGTTTGTAATGAAATTTTATTCCATTAAAGATTCATGAGAGTTGTTATTAGATTGTCTTCTTTGTTTTCCCACTTCTTTTTTATCTTCTTTCTTGAACATATTGTAGGTTTTGAGGATCATAGTTTCCATTGATTGATGGATTCATGAACAACAGAGGATTTAGGGACTATGTGTATTGAAGGGGGATCCAATTACTTTGGTTGTGTAGGTTTAGGGGAAGAGAGCTGGTGGATTGGGAAAATTGTAGGAAAAATCAACTTGTTGTGGGTTATGTTGGGTTGTGAGTGGACAACAGAGAGACACCCTTTCTTGTAGATTCATAACCCCATATTGGGGGTGATTTGTTGCTGATATTTGGAGCAACAAATCTATGGTTTGGTGGAATGTATTTCCTCTATAGATGGTTGCACATTTTTTGATAAAAGACAAATGATTTTATCTCTTTTTATCTCTTCTTATTTATGGGATTTATTTGTTGTGCATAAAATCTAAGTTTTAATAATTTATATGATGTCATGTGAATGCTAATTTAGTTGTATTTATGTTTTAAAAATGCTATTAGATGCATGGGAATTTTTAGCATGCATGCATTTGATTTAATTGGTATCAGAAAATTATACATTGTTGGGTTTAGTAGTGGGGGAATTACAACAATTGTGGAATGAAGACATGGAGTGTTGTTTGAATGAAGAGAACATAGAGGAAAATGTTACTCCAAGGGGGATTATGATATTGACCCTTTGAATTTTTTTGAAATGATTGTAAATAAGTGGATATAATGATGGGATTCAAGATATACATGACTTTGTGTGTAAATGATGTAAATATGCTAGTATAAATTCCTAGTGTGGAGCTCAAGGTTAAAGCTCGAGTAATAATTATCTAGGTATTAATTTTTTATCAATCGAATTTTAGTATACCGTGAGGTATAATTTCCATGGTTTTCACAAAATATGTAATATTGTTTTGAAATCTAATAGAAAGGTCCAACGATAGTTGTAGAGAGAGGGGGTATGTGTCCACTAGAGGGAAGAGGAAAGGGGGTTTATGGATATGATAAAAAATCATAAGTTTCCTAAATTACCTAAGTCACCCTAACATTAATATTTTCACCATGTTCCTTGTCAAATACCTCAACCATTAATCATTGAATCTAGGAGGTGGTTGGTGGGGAAGTCCACCTTCCATAGTTATGAGAGAATTGGGGTTGATTACAATCCTAGAGGAGTGTCAGATATTCCATTTCCATACGAATTCAAACCTCTTGGATATTCAAACCATCTCTTTTCACATTGACTCTCTTCATGCACATTTGAATTGATCATTCCTATTAGATCATTTGGTTCGATGCATTTTATCCTAGATTGTTAGATTCCCATGCATTCCCATGCTAACTAGATATTGGACTTTGAACTTGTAAGTGACCAAGAGTAAGTTGAGGAAGAGAAAATTGTAAGTGTGAGAAGAGTAAGTTGAGGAAGATAAGGTTTTCAGCCTAAGAAGAGAGATGGATGGATGAAACGGAGCATAGAGGTTGGGTTGAGAGGAATTCATACCCATTTTCATTATAAATTTCTACTCATTGTGTGCTTAAGATCCAAGTTATGACTCTGCTAAGTTGATCTTGAAGATACAAAGTAGGTTGGACTCCTTCTTCACACACTAAAGAGTATTGGAAGTAATAATATTCCTAAGGGAATATTGATCAAAGAAGAGAAATATCTTTTTTGTGTTGTAGTGAAGGCAGTTCCATGGATAGGAATGTTGGAGTGTTTCCTAGAGATTTTTATGGAAAACAATTTCATCGAGCATAAGATAAATTGGGTTGGGTAAGTGGCATTAGTGTCTTGGAATAGTTTCCTTCACATTGGTGGCTTCAGAGCTCATCTTGGGGGTGGAATCCACAAAATATTCCCTACAATTGGGTGGAAAATTACTTCCCAACATAAATTTTTCTTGGATCATCTTGTTCAAAAGATAATGTTGGAGTTACTTCACACAAACATAGGATTTATTTTTCCTAAGGTTATTCCTTGTTTATTATTCATAATTAGTCATTATCCAGTCTCCTATATTTTAGGGGAGAATATTCCACTTGGAGAATATTCTCTTTCAATTGACAATTCAGTTTGACTAGTTGAGTTGAGTTTAGATGTTGCATTGGTTTTGTCACCATGCAACATTGGGATCATCACCAGTTAATGCACACTTGCCTTGGGATCATCACCAGTTAATGCACACTTTCCTTGGGATCATTACCATACTGGTGCATTACCCTTGATTTCATGAGTTAACTCCTCAGTAATATTTGTTCAGTCAGTGAACTGAAGACTAGTTGACTAGTTAACTCAACTAGCTGGCAGTTCACTCCTGTAACTGCCTGAGAGACTATACTAGGTGGAAGATCACTTCCGTAACTACTAGTGTGTGTCCAGATCACTCTAGACCACCACTATGGATCATTAGTTACTTATGTAGCCTATATCTATTGTAAATTATTCACTCTTTGAGTGTGGAATATGGTTAATGAGAATTCTTCCATTCTTTCTATCATGCTTCTTCTTTCTCAATTTCTCTCTGAAAATGTGTGTATTATTGTTTAGATAGATCTATTATGTGTAGGTTCAACACATTTACATGGTATCAGAGCTGAATGATTTCTAATCAAAAGCTACACCAAATTATTTTTGTAGGTACTGAAGATTGAAGAACGCAGAAAGATGGAATCTATGTTTTACTCACCGAAAATATTTCTCATGCCTCATAAATATTTTGAATGGAAGCCAAAAATTCCTCTTATTCTCATATGCATAGGCTTGTACCAAATAACTATGTCAATGGAAGTAGATCCTGATTCGCCCGATGAGAAAAATGATTTTCTCAATAGACAAGATATGGCCATAGGATGTATCCTCTATTTTATTTCTCCTGAAATTCTCCATCAAGTATATGATGACTCACAAGAATTCACTCCAAATGATTTATGGAGCAGATTGGAGGTTTTATTTGGGAAAAAGGAAGAATGCATGCAAAATGTTGACAAGATAGAGAATGTAGAAAAGCCACTGGAAGATAAATCATCTCAGTTTGAAGAGCCTTCTACACAAGTATCTACAAAAAATTGTATTCCATTAATTGAAGATGATGTCTACTCCGTTTCATATTTGTTTTCTAAAATTCATGTGGAATATATATGGAATGCATCTCAAGAGTCACATGCAGATACTTTTCCATGCGCAATGCATGCATCTCAAGAGACAAAAAGGGATCCACGCACATCAAACTCAATTCTGATAGTTTTTGAACAAAATATGCAGAAACAAATTAGATATTTGAATTCCTCTCGGGAAAATATCCAATTTCAAAAACAAAATCATCCGAAATAGAGTCCGAAATGTGAAGTTATGATCTTTTTAAAATCAATAAAATTTCAGCATTTTTCCGAAAACGGCTGCACAGTTTTCAAAATTTCATCCAAACTTTATTTGGATCTTATTCATTACAAGAAGAGAAAGTGGATATGTGTGGAAATATCAATGGTGCACCTACTTCATCATATCCATGCATACATCTACATCTTCAAAAAAATCTTAAACGAGTACAAACTTGCAATGAAGAACATAGTCTTCTTGGAGTGAAGAACATGGTTGCTTAGCAACTGTTTTTTGTTCCTTCTTAAGTTTTTATTTTTTATTTTTTATTTTTTATGCTTTGTATTTTGATGGGGGGTTTGCCCATGAGGTTTTCCCTCTTTCCTTGTTTATTTAAGTGTATCTTTTGTATTTGGGTACCTAACATGGCCTCGTTGTTGGGACCCAATCTTTATGTTCGCCATAGTGATGTTCAGTGGGGGTGTTGGAGTTACTTCACACACACCTAGGATTTCTTTTTTCTAAGGTTATTCCTTTTTTATTATTCATAAATAGTCATTATCCAATCTCCTATATTTTAGGGGAGAATATACCACTTGGAGAATATTCTCTTTCAGTTGGCACTTTAGTTTGACTAGTTGAGTTGAGTTTAGATGTTGCATTGGTTTTGTCACCATGCAACATTGGGATCATCACCGGACTGACACATTACCCTTGATTTCATGATTTAACTCCTCACTACTATTTCTTCAGTCAGTTAACTAAAGACTAGTTGACTAGTTAACTCAACTAGGTGGCAATTCACTCTCGTAATTGCCCGAGAGACTAGACTAGGTGGCAGTTCACTCCCGTAACTGTTGGTGTGTGTCCAGATCACTCTAGACCACCAATATGGCTCATTAGTTACTTATGTAGTCTATATCTATTGTAAATTATTCACTGTTTGAGTGTGGAATATGGTTAATGATAATCATTCCATTCTTTCTATCCTGCTTCTTCTTTCTCAATTTCTCTCTGCAAATGTGTGTATTATTGTTTAGCTAGATTTATTCTATGCAGTTTCAACACATTTATAGATAATTTTTCCATATATGTGTTTAAATTCATGTTTACAATTATGTTTTTATGCTATGCTTTTCTTATAAATGATTTGTAGTAGAATTTGTAGTTAAATGATATTGCATTCTTAGCTTGGCTACAATAGTTAGATGCATACCTTTGCAAAATTTGATTTTCTTAGAGTTATTGACTCGGATTAATTTTATGCATTTGAAATGTTGGGATGAATTTAAGTTTTATGTATGAATGATGTATGCATTTATAGCTTGTGTTCCTATGTATCTCAAACTAACTTAGTGTATTTGCATTCAAATTTATTTTATTCCCTTTGGCATTTTGTGATGCATTTGAAGCTAGATAACATGGGCTAGGTCCAATTTGATTAGGATATAACCCATGTTATCTAGATCCATTGAATTTGAACATCAACTTTTGAAATTATATAATATGTCACCGATCAATTTAAAAAATATAACTTTTGAAATGCCCCAATAGACCGTCCAACAATTTTGAAAGAACGTTTTTCAAAATTCCCTAATAAGCCATTGGGTGATTTTGAAAATATAGCTTTTGAAATGCTCTAATAATCCATTAGGTGATTTCAAAAGGACAACTTTCAAAATGCCAGGATAGGCCATTGATCGATATTGAAAAGGAAAATTTTAAAAGGCCTATTAGGCCATAAAGTAATTTAAAAAAGAAAAACCTCAAAGGTCCCAATAAGCCATTGGGTGCATTCGAAAAGAAAATATTTTGAAATTCCTTGATAGGCCATTGGGCCTCATCAAAAGGGGACATCTTACAAAATGATAAGGTAAAGGCCATTGGCCTCATTAGAAGGAAATGCTTTGAATTTACAGTTAAACGAGCCCTTATGCATCTATTTTTTCATGGAATATTTGTTACAACTTAAGATTTATACAACCATTGATACTCTTGGGAATACCATGAAGTTATATTTGAAATCATGTTAGGTATTTCTATCAAACAACCATTTTTAAGAGTTGTCATTTTTTTTCCATGTATTTCAACATGCAGATGATACCATGGTTTATATAGTATTTTTATATTGGATATTTTTAGAAAATTGAAGAAAATATTTTATGTACTTCTAAATTTATTTTCCAATGCCAACACTTTTGGTTGTAAGTTCTCTCTAGTTTCCATGAAATGTTGATTTTGTTGTAAATGTTGTAATATATGACATGTATTCTTATTTTTTCAATGATGCACAAGTGACATTCATGTATTGGTGTTGTCACCTAATCTTCAAGGTAGTAAAAAAATATAAATGTCTTATCACCTAAGATAAATGATAATTAATTTTCATAAACATGATTTAATCTCCAAATAGTTTGATAGGTTATGACTTATATGATTTAAAAAAAAAAAACGGTCTCTAGTTTTGTTATATATAATAATACTCTATCTTATGAGTGGGGAGAAATCAAAATAGATCGAAATAGTAGACAACACTCTATATTTTACTAGTTTGGCATACAACAATCCATAAATAACTACCAAGGTAGTTAGAGGACTTACTTAGATTGTTGACGATTGGAGATGAGATGCGTGAAATATCCTCATTCTGATAGTCTTGCTCCTTCCATGGGCTTCCCAAACTACATACACATAACATGAAACCTTCCTCAGACCAAAATGGAAAAAATAACTGAATTATGAAATAATCAACTAACTAACTACAATCACAGTTAGATGCATTGGTACTGACACTAGAAACTGAACAATGAACATAAGAATGCAATTACACATTATACAAGAGGGGGATAAGAGAGATATCCATTTTTATTAATAATAAAAATAGTACAATATGGTATACCTGAATTTCAATTCCATCATTACATGTAACCACCATCCATATTCCTCCTACCCCAGCCTACTCAAGACTACCTGACCTCTAATATTCTACTCTATGTTAAGAAGAGGAAGACAAGAGTGTTTTAGGCCTCCATATCAGGAAATGGGAGATGCAACAAACTAAGAATGGGAATTATCAGGGAGATGTTGGTCATAAAAACCATGAGGAAAAAAGGCTTTGACTGATCTGGACTGGATGATACCTTTTGTATCATAGGGATTGGTTTCTCAATTATCCTTCATTGAGGTCTTATTTATACTATATCAAGATGGTTAAAATCATTTCTCATGGGAATTAGGAAGTTATAAAACTAATTTTCCTATAAACCTTGTCTAGGAGTGTGTAATTTTCATGATTCTATATTTTTTTATTGACTTTGGAAGGCACTCACTCCTTTCTTGAAGGAAAAAAGTGAGAACTCCCTCCTTTAATGAGAAAGAGATGTGAGTACATTGAAAGGAGGTATTTTTGCAAAGTTTTCAGATGGATTCAGTAAGATAATATCAAGTATGGAGTGCCTCACGGATAATAAAGTGCATCTTAGCTGAATGAGGTGGCTAAAGATGCTATAATAATGACATGGTACCAAGAGTGACACTCTATTTCAAATATTAGCATAATATGCCATACAATAATAGGTGTATTTTTCTATACATTGACAAACATATGGTATTCAATACAAATCATTGATGTTGGAACTAGTGCATATTAAGTTATGTATGGAACTATTGATGATACGTCATCTAAAATTTTCTATAGTGCTCAACAATGTTTTAGGATGGACATCCCTTGATAATGCACTATGGACCAATGAACACACTACTGTGTGGAAGTGTTCGATAGAACATCATATTTCCACATAGGATGAACACTTCAAGCAACCACTCACAAAAATATATCAAATATCAGTACACTAATATTTTTACGTGGTTAAAACTCTTTAAGAGGGAAATAATCCATGACACCATCCAACACGACCACTTGAGGAAATATATTAATGCAAAAGAGAAAATTGTACATAAGATTTTCTTATAGTTGATCTTTAGAAAATGACCCTCCATTCTCTTTAAATAGAGATCATGGACCAATATGGTGTTAAGCCATGAATCAATATAGTTGTTAGTATTGAGGAGAATATGAGCCATTGGATAGATTTATGTCTAGAACATATCATGACTATCGAATTACAAATGCATACTAATGCACACTAAAGAAACACACTTTTACCTAAAGAAATATTAGACCAAGCTAATATTAATTAACTCCTAAGTGTCTAAATAGCCTAACATCCCCCCTTAAGAACAACTTGGGATATGATTAAAGGATTTACAAAGATGACACAATAATATAAGGAAGGAGGCATTAGAGCCTATCCCCCCTTAATGACAATTTCTTGAACTCCTATCATAGATCAAAGTTTGGAAAACTTCACTTTTGTAAGAAAATTTGTGAAAATGTCTGCAACTTGATCATCTATAGGGAAAACGAGCACTTCAAAAACACAATCATGAATGAGATTTTTGATGAAGTTCATTTGTATCTCAATGTGTTTGATGCACTGATGTTGAATTAGATCTTTGGTGAGGTTAATGGAACTCTAATTGTCACACCAGAGGGTGGTTAAATGCTACTACGGGAATCTAAACTCTGAGAAAGAATCTATTGAAGCCACAAGTATTCTTGAGTTGCATCAACCACTTATTAGTACTTTGATTTTTCTGAAGAAAGAGAAACACCTTGTTGTTTATTACAATCCCAAGTGACAATTCCATAACTAAGACTAAAAAAATAACCTACCGTATACTTTCAATCATCAGGGTCACTGACCCAATCAAAATTAGTGAAACCAACCAACAAAGAAGTCCCCCATAAATTGCAGTGTATCCTAAACTAAACCATACCCCATATATACCAAAGTATCCTTTTGTCACTTTCCAATGTATATCATGGGGTGTTTACATATACCAAGCACTAAGAGAAACAATGAAGGAAATATTAGGAAGAGTATGATTCAAATACAAAATACTACCAACTAATTGATGATACAAAGTGGAATCTACTTAAGGTGTGGTACAGGTGGAAACAAGTTTGAATTTAGACTAGAAGGGAGATGGGGTTGGTTTACAATCTTCCATGTGAAAGTGGTGAAGAAGGTCACATGCATACTTATATTGGGAAAGGGAAATTCCTTCTGTGGTTTTTCAATACTTGGAGGCCAAGGAAATAATGAAAATAACCAAAGCCTATCATTCAAAATTGCTTCATAAGACTAGATTTCATATTGTTTAAAAGTTTAGGGTCACTACAAGTGAGGATAAGGTCAACAACATAGAGAAAAAGTATTACGAGATGGCTTCCTACTTTCTTGGTATAGACATCGGGGTCATAATGACATCTATAATAACTAGTATGAATAAGAAATCTATCCATTTCAACATACCAATCTTGAGGATCTTTATTAAGACCATAGAGAGATTTCTTAAGGTAACAAATAAGGATAGAGTCATTCTAAAAAAAAACAAGAGGTTGTTCCATGAAATTTTTTTCTTGCAAATCCCTATGAAAGAAGGCATATTTAACATCAATTTGATGGACCTCCCATCTATGTGAGGTATAAAGGGCTAGATCAAGGCGGATGAATTAATTTTAACTACAAGAGAAAATGTTTCATCATAGTCAATTCCTTCAACTTGAGAGAATCCTTTGGAAACTAAAAGGGCCTTCTATATTTCAACACTTCCATCTGATGCATACTTATTTCTATACACCCATTTACATATGAAAAGTATTCTTCCTTTTATAATAGGTACAAGATCCAAAGGATAAATCACCATTAAGGAATGATATTCTTCATTCATTGCTATGTCACAATCTGGATGGAGAGAAGATTCTGCAAATGTTTTTGGATCATTAGTCTCTGAAACTTGAGCCAAAAGAGAGGAGGATTGTTGGAACTATGAACATGTACAATGTTGATCTGTAGGATCACCAAGTGCTTCTCATGTTGAAAGGATCCATCTAAGAAGAGGTGATTCTATTGCAAGTTCATTTTCAATGGACTCATTTGGATGAAGGTGAGAAAGAAGAGGTGGATTTTCATCCTCATTGTCATTATCTAAAGAAGAAACTAGAATATGATCACTGATAGAAAAGTTCGGAATATAAGATGACATAGATTCTGAAGATGGTTCATGGGTCGAAGATGGAGAAAATGTTGAATTAGGGTTGCAAAACGAGAGTTTTTTTTTCAAAATTAACATCTCTTCTAATTATTATTTCATTTAAATGAAGTTGAAAAAGTATATAACCTTTTACATCTTTATAAAATAAAATAAAAATGCACTTCTCACTTTTAGGTTGTAATGCTTCCATTTTCTCATTAGGAATGTAAGTCTATGCTTCATTACCAAACACATGGAAGTGGCTTACATATGAATTAATTTTAGTCCATGCTTATTCTAGTGTTATATTTTCAAAGCCTTTGTGGGAGTGTGATTAACTATGTAATTGACACAATTGTTGGCTTCCATCCAATAATGAAGACTTAATCCCTTATATTATATCATTCAATTTTGTATTTCCTTTAAGGTTTGATTCTCTCTCTTATAAACACCATTTTGTTGTGGTGTATATGGAACATTATGTTGCATTTGATTTCCCTATGTAGTGCAATAAGTTGTGAATTTGTTATTAACATATTTTCCTCCATTATTTGTTCTTGACCTCTAAAGTTGACATCTAGATTATTTTTTTTAAAGGGATTTGTAGGACAAAAGCGTGTAAAAAACTTCAATTTTAAGTTTTAAGAAATAAAACCAAGTTCATATGGACAAGTCATCAATGAAAGTTAAGAAGCAATTCAACCCAAAGAAAGAAGGAGAAGGAAGTGGACCACACAAATCACTATGAACATACTACAAGGGGGCCAAGGTGTGCCAAGAGGCACATTTGTCAAAATTGTCTCAATGATGTTTGTTGAGAACAAAGATGGAAAACCACTATCTATAAAAGAAATGAGAGGAAGAACAATCACCAGATTTTGATTACATAGTTGTTGCGATGAGTGATATTTTAGATGACCGAACCGCTCATGCCAAAGTTTTATTCATTATAACTATGAGAAATAAAATTCGATGGAAAAGGTGATGAACCATGACCCTTCATAGAAATAATTGAGAAAACTCATGACCCTTCATCGGCCATCGACCATTGATGATTCTCTTTTAACTTTAGTTCGTACTTTTCCAAAAAATTTCAAACTTTGAACTCCATCGGCCATTGATGATTCTATTTTAACTTTTGTTCAGAATTCACCAAAATTTGTCTAACTCTACATAAGCCATTGACCATTGGTGATTCTATTTAAAATTTTGTTCGGTCTTTGCCAAATTTTTCCAAACTAAGAACTCCATTGGCCATTGGCCATAAAAAATTCTCTTTTAATTTTTGTTTGGACTTCACCAAAAATTTTCGAACTCCAAACTCCATCAACCATCATCCATTCTATTTTAACTTTTTGTTTGGAATTCGCTAAAATTTATGGAACTCCAAACTCCATTGGTTGTCGACCATTCTCTTTTAACTTTTTTTTTGAACTTCGTCGAAATTTTCCAAAATCTGAACTCCATCGACCATCAATGATTCTCTTTTGGAAAACTAAACTTGTTCACAATTTTTTCGACTTCGATGAGCTCCAAATCTAGGATGAATATAAATCATTTATCTTCAACTCAAAATGGTCTTGATTGTCGATTCTCCATAATTCGCCAATCTTCTCCAAATCTGGAAATGAATCTCGACCATTTATTCTTAATATCAAGTGATCTGGGATATGATTCTCCAACTCTTTAGTCACCATTAAAATGGAAAATTTTATATCCCTGACCAGATTTAACTCTGCAACCTACAAATCGATGCCATTAATTATCTCTTCAACCATGATGAGTGCAAATTCTACTTGAATTTTCTTGGTAATTTGGGAATTTCACTATGGTTCCACGATTTTCCCTAAATTTGTCATAGATGAAAACTCTACAACATTTAATTTATTAAATTCACAATAGTATTTGGCCCATATGGGTCTGGTGTTGAACTAGAAGCTCTGATACCACTCTGTAATTTACCCCACTATAATCCCATAATTTTTTTTTGATACCATTAATTTAAATGCAACACATCATGATAAAAATTCCCATACATTTAACAACAACAATTTAAAAACTTGAATGCAGTAAAATTAACATTCACGTAGCCAAATACAACTTCTTAAAACTCAGAGTAAGAACACAACAAACAATCCCATAATTAAATGTAAGAATTGAGTATTTTCATGCATCAACATCATTATGAACGTGGCAAATTATGGAATACAAAAAGACATATAATTTAATCAATAATGAAGTATATGAACAATAAAATAAATCCAAAGATATAAACAATGTAAAATATATAAACACTTGTATTTAGAACTTAAGGTGCAACTGAATGCAGGCGAAAAACGTTCCACCCAGCCATAGATTTTATGCTTCAAATCTCAACATCAAATCACCCCTGAGATGGGGATATGAATCCACAAGAAAGGGTGTCCCTTCACTGTCCACTCACATCCCAATTTTACCCACAACAAACTAATTGTTTCTACAACTATCCCAATCCACCATCTCTCTTCCCCTCAACTTACACAACCCGAGGAATGGGATCCCCATTCACTTCACATAGTCCCTTATGCCTTCCCACTTCCATATAGAGATATAGCATAGGTTGGATAGGAATATCTCTTGTTGGGGACTCCAGGGATATCAACTGCAACAGTAAAACAAATCTCACAGCAGCGAGCTCATTGTTGTAGGGTAATCTCTCACACAAAATTTCACTCTACAATCCTAACAACTTTCTTCTTCATGAATTTACAACTCCAAAAATATTCTACACATTCCCACTATGGATGCTTTCAAGATCCAATTCTCTATTTTCCCTTGCTATTGCCAAAAATGACATGTAAAATCTCTCCCCTTTCCCATAAAAATTTCCCTTTTTCTCAAGCAAGTTGAATCTCACACTCCCCAATGTTGATTTTACTATAGCCCCATGCTCCAATAAATATGGGATGTGACTTCTCACACCCACCCTCTTACATGTATTAAGTGATTGGGATCCCATACACTCAAAAGGGAAAATTAGAAGGTTCACTCAAAATAATAATTTTAGGAAAAATTCTTTGGATTTAAGACACATGAATAAAATACCTTGGACCCCTCCTCTCTTATGGAAAATTTTCCCCATTACTCTCTACATGTCCATTTGTATCCAACGATACCTTTTTTATTATTATTTTCTATATACAATGTTTTCATATCACATAGTCAGGATCGTGACCATACAACATATTTACATTAGATATCGCTAATCTGGGGATTAAAAATGGGGATTTTACAGTTGAAGGAGAGACTTGGAACACATAATATTGTTGATTAATTTTGGTTGTCATTGATGCCAACCCTTGAAGAAAGCGATGTAGCACAAAGGCTTGGGAAATGGACCCAATATTGTTTGATGTAAATATGACTCATTATTGTTTTGTCATGGTTGATAAGAAGTAAATATGGATGAACTCCAAAGTGGTCCCCTTATGGTGAAAGCCCTCACAAGAAGACACTTTGTGGAGTAAGAGAACCCATGATTAATTGTGAAATAATGAGATGAAGGAAAGTTATTTTGTCAGGGAAAATATCCTAGATGGATAGTGCTTGTCATTTCATTTCTGGTGGTATGTGGAACGTCACATAATTCCTCATGGTTAGAGAGTTATGGCCATGAGAAGTTGGACACCCCAGGTTTGGGTAATGGACCCAAGTTTGTTTGATGGGTAA
>JZKD02S0910883.1:85689-102401 GCA_000966675.3 Picea glauca
TTTATGGTATAGGTTGATTACAGGTTGGTGCATGGTTGATGCACTTGTTTATGGTACAGGTTGATTACAGGTTGAGGTACAGGTTGATGCATGGTTCAGATTTATTGGTATAGGTATACATCAGTATATCTCACAGTGATAGTGTGACAGTGGTTCCATCATTCTACTTCTACTTCATGGTGGTAGGACGGGGCAAGGACAGGTGGTTGTAGCCACCTTTTGGTTGTAGCTAGAGAACATTGGGGGTTGTAGCCTCCTTCTGGTTATAACCAGAGAATTGGTGAGTTGAAGCTTCCCTCAGGTTGTAGCCTGAGAAACTAGGGGGTTGGAGCCTCCTTCCAGTTGCAGCTGGAAAACAAAGGAAGTTGGTGCTTCCAATGAATGTAATTCTTCAATACATATAAGAAAAAGCATTCCTTGGTTTTCTCCCGATTTGGGTTTCCACGTAAAACACTGGTGTATTGTGTATGTATGTGATTGTTTATTTCTTACTGCTCATTATTGGATAATAATTCTACATTGATATAACATTTGAAGAAAAACAATTATAATTACGCTATTACTGATTCACCCCCCCTCTTAGTAATCCAACAAATACATCATTTAAATGACCATTATCTAGTTGAACTATTCCATACCCTACATCACTAAGAAATATTTGTTTGGTGTTACATTCATTAGGAGCAGAAAAAATGGCCTTATCCATAGCCATATGATAAGATTCTCCAAAATCAATAATCCACTCATCATAAGAAGTAGATGTTGCATTGAAGAAGAAGCTAGAAGATTAAATTGCATGTTCACGAGAAGAAGAAGAATCAAGATTGATGTTGTGCTTCTTCATCCTTGCTTCTAATATCTCCATATTTTTAAAACATGAATACTCTAGATGACCATCTCGCCCACAAAAATTGTAATGCCCATCCATTTTCTTACTTTTTTTTTTTTTTTGGTCCTTTTCCACCATTGGGAGTAGAAGCTAGCTAAAAGGTTTTGGTACTTGTTGTAACCCTTGAGATGTTTCTGGATAGGAAACTATGCCAAGGCATCCATTAGATTGATTGATTTGTTTTTAAGAATATTTGTCTTTAAAAGAGTATCTTTGTTGCTAATCTAGGGTGTTATCTTTAGTCTTTATTTAAAGATTTAATATGAGAAGGAAAATCATTCTATATTTAAGAAAATTAAGGCTTTAGAATATGAAAGAAGAATATAGAGAAAAACAAATTCAAAATTAGAGTAATGTATCTTCTGACAAATATTACTTAACTTTAAGGAAGAAGAAGTGATGTTTATGTATCTTTAAACCAAAATATACTTTGAATATAAAGAATACTTATTTTTAATTCAAAAAGGAATAATGAAATATAAGCACATGCCTTCTTTTATACTCACAATATATTTGAATAAATATGAAACTTTTAATGATACCTTTGCAATGTTATGATGGTAGTTGTTGTACTAAGTCATCATATTCATGGCAATAGATACATCTAAGAAGAAACTAAGAGCATGGAGGTAACAAAGAGAAAGCGAAATCATATAGTATGAAACATAAAAGTTTGAGTCTTCAAATATTCAAGAGATTTTTATTAAAACTTAAGCTCGGGCCAAAAAGCTACCTTTACATTGAGTTCTCATGAGCATTTATAAAAGATAGGCCGAAACCAAAAATGGTTATCTGATCCTGTTTTTTAGAAAATTGAGATTCAACAAAATATTTGACTCCCTAGAAATAGGACAGCTGGAGGAGTCAATTCCTAATTTTATTCTTGTTTTATGAGTTACTCTGCCAACAATTAGAGGAGAAGATTCCAAGTCTCATATGAAGGGTAACTTAAAGATTTCATCTGTCTGAATGCAATATACAACTTAATGTATTTTTCGTATGTAGGGGCAAGTGAGAATAAGTTATTTGTTTGTCATAAAAGGTAGAAGTCATCTATTAGTAGATCTGTTGGATTACTGAGAGGGGGGGTGAATCAGTAATAGAGAAATTTAATCCTTTTTCACCATAAAATGCAAGTGTTATATCAATGTAGCATTATCATCCAATAGTTGCAGAGTAAATAAAAAATGAACAAATGAGCAATCATACACATACACATTACACCAGTGTTTTACATGGAGACGCAAAAAGGGAGAAAACCATAGAATACATTTTCTTATATGTATTTAAGAATTACATTAATTGGAAGCACGAACTTCCTTTGTTTTCCAACTGCAACTGGAAGGAGGCTCCAACCCCCTAGTTTCTCAAGCTACAACTTGAGGGAAGCTCCAACTCCCCAATTCTATGGCTACAACCAGAAGGAGGCTACAACCAGAAGGTGGGTACAACCACTTGTCCTTGCCTCGTCCAACCACCCTGAAATATAAGTGCCAAATGTAGAAATTGAATATGTCACTAAGAAACCTGTCACTGTATACTCATCAACCAATCTGATCCGATCACATATACCTCAAATGTAGAAGCTAAATATGTCACTTAGAAACCTGTCACTGTATACTCATCAACCAATATGATCTGATCACATATACCTAAAACACTATACCACAACTATGTACCTCAAACCATGTGCTAGAACCTCACTGTGATACAACCTCTATCTATACCAATAACTTCAGCAACATACCTCAACCAAAATCCCGCAAAAATGAACCAATACTAAACTTTAGTAGATCTGCCTCAGATCAACTCTACAACAAGCCATAAACTCCCAAGAGGGAATCAAACATATTTAAAAGGAAAAACCTCAGCTTGATTCATAAATTCAACACTACACATATGTGAACCATACCTTTTTTTCTTCTTGTAGCGTTCTATTGCCGCGGTTTTGTTGCCGTGATTGTTTTGCTGGGATTTTTCTGCCGCACTTTTTCTGTTGCGGTTTTTCTGCCGCACTTTTACTGCTACGATTTGTCTGTCGCACTTTTTCTGCCACACTTTTCTTGCCACACTTTTTCTTCCGCACTTTTTCTGCCGCACTTTTCCTGTCGCACTTTTTCTGACGCACTTTTCCTGCCGCACTTTTTTTGACGCACTTTTTCTGTCGCAGTTTTCCTGCAGCACTTTTTCTACAGAAATTTTTCTACTGCATTTTTTCTTCCACACTTTTTCTACCGCACTTTTTCTATCACAGTTTTCTTGCCACACTTTTTCTGCTGCAATTTTCTTGGCACACTTTTTCTGTCGCACTTTTTCTACCACGATTTTTCTCTAAAAACAATACTTTTACAAATAACCTTTCACAAAAATAGATATTCAATGATATTCAAGTGATATTTGAATGAGAGACCCTTGCCTCTTATTTATACTTTAATGTAGCTTCCTCAAGGGGTTACCTTCTAACCATCTTAACCCACTTTCCTTATTTTAGGGCTAACCCACTTCTAACCACTTGTACACTTAGTAATTTATCCATTAACCTTATTATTTAAATAATCTATTTTGTATCCACTTTGACTTATAGTACACTCATCACTTCACTTTATTATTTACCTTCTAAAATCTCTTAAACCACTTTCTTTATCTTAGGGCTAACCCACTTCTAACCACTTGTCCACTTAGTAATTTCTCCATTAACTTTATTATTTAAATAATTTCTTTTTTATCCACTTTGACTTATAGTACACTCATCACTTCACTTTATTATTTAAATAATTTCATCTTTGCAACCACTTTGACTAATTTGACCTTTTGGGGCTTCTAGATGACTCATGAGGGTTCTCCAACTTCACATGGCCATAACTCTCTTAACCGTGAGGAGTTATGTGACGTTCCACATACCACCGGAAATGGCATGACATGCACTATCCATCTAGAATAGTATTACATGAAAATATATCAAAACTCATACCATTATCCATCAAACAAACCTGGGTCCATTGCCCAAACCTTTGTGCTACTGAAATTTGCTATTGGACTTTCTTCAAGGGTTGACATCAATGAAAACCAACCCAATTAATCAACAATATCCCCATTTGTCATTGATGGCAACACTATGATGCAATACTGAAGTCATGTCATGCAATACTAAATTCATATCACTCATGCTCCCCTTGTGACCATCGCTCTCCATGGAACCATGCCTTTGTGCTCTACATTTGATAAATCTCTCCCCCTTTGTCATCAATGGAAAAAGTATATTTCCATCTGGGGCTTCTCCCCCTGACTGAACTGTCCTTGGGGATACTCACTCTCACTGAACTCTTCTTTAAACAATCTCCCAACATGAACTATCCTCTTTATGGTGATTCCTCGTGTAAATCTAAGAAATCTAAGATAATCATTCAAAAGCATTCATTTTGGAGTAGAAATTACTCTGAGTCTCTGAAGAAGATACTCAAAGCTTTCTGTGGAAGTGGTTTTGTAAATATGTCTGCCACTTGTTCTTTTATGCCCACATATTCAACTCTGATGTTCTTCTCTGCAACTTTTTCCTGTAGAAAGTGATACTTGATTGGAATGTGCATTGTCTTGGAGTGCATAACCGAGTTTTTTGAGATACTAATGGTGCTTGTATTATCACAATATACTGGAATGGGATCATCATACTCAACCTGTATATATGTCAGGGTTTGCTTCATCCATAGAACCTGTGTACAACATGTTGTTGCTACAATATAGTCTGCTTCAGTTGTAGATAAGGATATTGATGATTGGTTCTTGCTTAACCATGATACTAAACACTCACCCAAGTAGAACGTTGTTCCACTGGTTCTTTGTCGGTCATCAATGCAACCTGACCAATATTCATTTATGTAGGAAATAAGTGATATATTCTTTCCTTTTGGATACCATAATCCAAACTCTTATGTTCCTTTGAGATATCTGAAAATCCTCTTCACTGCTAATACATGTGATTCCTTTGGTGTTGCTTGAAATCGTGCCACCTGTCCAACTTCCTTCATTACATCTGGTTTGGATGTTGTCACATATAGTAAGATATGAATCATTGACCTATATTTCCTCTGGTCTGTAGACTTTGAATCATCATCTTTGCTCAACTTGCAACTGGTTTGCATAGGAGTGATAACTAGTTTGCAATCTTCCATTCTAAAACTCTTTATCATTTCTCTGATATACTTAGTTTGAGAAATATAAATTCCTTGGTTTCTTTGATGTATCTGAAGACCTAGAAATAAGGATAGTTCTCCAAGTAATGAAATTTCAAATTCATTATGCATATCCTTTGGAAATTTCTGGCTTAACCTGTCATCAGTACTTCCAAAAATAATATCATCAACATAAACTTTAGTTAATAAAATACTATCTTAAGTTACTTTGATGTAGAGGTTGTTGTCTGCACTTCCTTTTTTGAACCCTGCCTGTTGTAGATATTTATCTAGTCTAGAGTACCATGTTCTAGGATCATGTTTTAGATCATACAAGGCCTTCTTCAAATTACACACATAATATGCATTCTCTAACAATTGGAATCCTTTTGGTTGTTCGATGTAGACTTATTCTTCAAGTTCCCCATTTAGAAAAGATGATTTAATATCCATCTGATACACTTTAATATTATTAGAGCATGCATAAGCTAAAACCAATCGATTTTCTTCCATTCTGGCAACTGGGGAAATGTCTCTTCAAAGTCAATTCCTTCAACTTGTGTGTATCCTTTACATACCAATCTGGATGTGTTCCTTGTAACTTGTCTGTATTCATTCAATTTTTTCTGAATACCCACTTTGTGTCAATCACATTCTTATTCTTTGGTCTTGGAACAAATTCCTAAGTGTCATTCTTCTTTGTTTGATCCAATTCTTCAGCCATGGCCTTATTCCAGAATTCATCCTTCCTGGCCTCTTCAAAATTATTTGGTTCAATAGTAGATGAAAGTGCTAGGTGCATTTGTTATGGTGAACAGATTCGTCTTCTAGTCTCAACTCCTGCATCTTTGTTTCTGATAATCTGATCTGAAGGATGATTCTTCTGTACTTGTTTGTTAGGTGTCTTTTGAGGCACTTGTTGAATTTTCTCTTCTACTTTTGTCTGATCCTCTTCATCTTCCCCTTCTACTTCTTCTTCATCTTCTTCTTCTTCTTTGTAAAGTTGTTCCATTGATTCATTTTCTTCTTCCTTCAATTATCGTCCACTTGTTTCATCAATTGTTACATTGATTCTTTCCACAACTTTGTTCAACCTCAAATTGTAACACTTGTATTCTTTTCTTGTACTTGAGTAACCAACAAATACTCATTTTTCCACACGATAGTCAAACTTTCCCATTCTTCCATCTTCTCTTTTGATGTAACATTTGCTTCCAAATACTCTGAAGTGCTTCACATTTGTTGGTCTTCCTTTCCATAACTCGTAGGGAGTTTTGTTAGTGTTTTTTCTAAGAATTACTTTGTTTTGAATGTGAACTATTGTATGCACTGCATATGTCCAAAAAATATATGTCAATTTGGAATCCATTAGCATTGTTCGAGCCATTTCTTGTACTGTCATATTCTTTCTTTCAACAACTTCATTCTATTGAGGTGTCCTAGCAATGGAGAATTTCCTTTTTATTCCATGTCTTCTGCAGTAGTCCATAAATTCCTTTGAAGTGAATTCTCCTCAATTATCAGATCTCAAACATTTGATTTTTGAATCCATTTCATTTTCAACCATTTCCTTGTAGACCTTGAAGTTTTCAAAAGCTTCTAACTTATTCCTAAGAAAGAAAACTACAACCATTCTTGTATAATCATCAACTAATAACATAAAGTATTTGTCACCTTTTAAACCCTTTGTTGTAGATGGTCCAACTAGATCAGTATGCACAATTTCCAGTGGTTTTGTCATTGAGTATTCCTTTGATTTGAACCTGGTCTTTGTTTTCTTTCCTTGTTGACAATGTTTGCATAAACTGTTGGTTGGTTTCGTGATCTGGGTCATTTCTCTAATGGCTTCATTTCTGTTGAATTTGACAAGGTTGTCAAAGTGTATGTGACCCATTCTTCTATGCCACAGCCAACATTCATCTTCCTTTCCTAGAAAACAATTTTCATTTCCAATTTCACTTAGTACATATATGTTGCTTGAAGTTCTTGCAATTGTTGCAATAAATTTTCCTTAACCTTCTTTTCTCATCTCACACTTCTATGAATCGAAAGTAATTTTATGACCTTGGTCACACATATGAATTAAACTTAGAATATTATGTTTCATATCTTCTACTTCTAGAACATTTTCTTCCTTGGTATTTTTGTTTCCAATTTTGACTATGCCTTTTCCAATGATTTTAGTTGAATCATCATTTTCGAAGGAGACTGATCCATCTCTTTCCTTTCTTAATGTAAGAAGCTTGTCTTTATAATATGTCATGTGTGTTGAACAACCACTGTCAACATACCAGCCAAATTTCTTCTACTTGGCTTATAGAGAGAGTGTGCATTCTTCATTTATATATTGATTCTTCTTTCTTATCCATGTCCTCTTCTAAGGTTCTTGTATGTGACTGTTGTTGTTTTCTTATGGTTCTCTAGGAGGGACTGCCATTCTGCAATATTTGGCCATGTGTACAAATTTGTTACACTTGTAGAATTCCAATTTAGTGCTTAATGATTCAAACATGTTGTAACTTCTTCTCTTTGTTTCACCATGCCTTCTTGGATAACCCTTTTGTGTATGAATTTCAAAGTTGTTTATGTTCCTGCTGTTAGATCTACAATTCAAAACTTTATGTCCAAAATTATTGCATGCATAACATAAACCAAAAATGATAGTTTGATACCTGAGAGTTGAATATCTTCTAAAAGGATTTACTCTTATGAATCCTTCTTCTTCCTGACGCCTATTTATTTCTATCAATCATTGATTATGAATCTGAATCTTCTCAGTGGAGGAGTGTCCTTGTAATCTTCCTTGTAGAACTTCATATCCCCTTTGTTTTTTTTTGCATAGCTTTTTGGATATGTTTCTTGTTCTGTTGTTTTTTGGATAGCTTGATCCCTTTTCTTTCTGATTGTATCCAAGTCTAGACTTGTCATGATGAGGCTTTTGACTGCTAATAATGTCATCCAAAAATTTTGAGTTGTTCTGCATATTTTTCTTTTGAAGATCCTTTATTAATGTGACAATCTCTACTTCCAAATTTCCAATGATCCTGTCTCTTTCTTCTAGCTTTTCTTTGCGTTCTTCTTTGCGTTCTTTTATCTTCTTCTATTTGAACCTTCAAATTTGTGATCATTTGTTCTAGTTCCCGAGTATCTTCTTTCTTATCTAGTTCTTCTTGTAGCTTCTTGTTTTTCTTCTTTTCTCTTCTTCTAACTTCTATGGAACACAACAATTCTTCTCGGTAGTAAACTTCCACCTCTTCATATTCTTCTTTTGTGTCTTTTTTATTAGAGTCTTCTACTGCCATGAATATAACTCTTTCTGTCTCACTGTCACTGACTTCATCTTCATCTAATGAGGAGATGTCTTATTTGGTGCATAATATTTTCTTGAAAGCTTTCTTTGTTATTCTTTTTCCTTTATATGTTTTTTTTCTATTTGAGTAATCTCCATCATTCCTCTTATTTTTCTTATGAGGACATTTGTTATCAAAATGACCAATACCATCACAATTAAAACAAATCAATGGAAACTTTCCTTTATATATTTCATTGGTTCCCTTGTTCAATCTTCTAACAAATTTGGCCATTTCTTCATCATATTTTGAGATGTCACTATTGTTTTTATGTTCTTTTTCTTTTTTATTTCCCTTTTGCTTTGGCCTTTTGGATGCTTTGAAGGCTTCTTCTTTTATATCTAGATTTTCCTATTGAGTTATAATTTCATATGTTGTGAAGATTCCATGTAGTTCGTCTATGCTTATTGAGTCTAGATCTTCTCTTTCTTCTAGTGTTGATATCTTAGGATCAAATCTCATAGGAAGAGATATTAGTACCTTTTGAACAATTACATATTCTTTAATTTCTTCTCCCAATCCTATGATTGAATTTACTGTTTCATCGACTCGTAAGAAGTAAGATGCAATATTCTCATCTTCCTTCATCTTTAGTTGTTTGAACTGACCTCTGTTAGTTTGAAGCTTTCCTTCTTTGAATTTTGAATTTCCTTTATAAATATTTTGAAGCTTGTCCCAAATATCTTTAACGGATTTACAATGTATAACTTTGGTGTATACTGGTTCACAAAGACCATTCAGAAGTGCATTTGTGGATTTGTAATTATTTTGCCCGAGTTTTATTACTCTTTCATTTGTTAGAGGAACTATTGGTTCTTTATATCCATCTACAACTAATTGCCAAATTTCAATTCCTTCTGCCTGTATATATGTTTTCATCCTTCTGCTACAAAATGCATACTTATGTCCATCAAACTGTGGTATTCCATTTTTATACATGTTGTTTCTCTCCATGATCTACCTTTTAGTGGTTAAACTGATTTCTGAAGGAACCTGCTCTGATACCAATTGTTGGATTACTGAGAGGCAGGGTGAATCAGTAATAGAGGAATTTAATCATTTTTCACTATAAAATGCAAGTGTTATATCAATGTAACATTATCATCCAATAGTTGCAGAGTAAATAAACAATGAACAAATGAGAAATCATACACATACATAGTACATCAGTGTTTTACGTGGAAACCCAAAGCGGGAGAAAACCGCGTAATGCTTTTTCTTATATGTCTTTAAGAATTACATTCATTGGAAGCACCAACTTCCTTTGTTTTCCAACTACAACTGGAAGGAGACTCCAACCCCCTAGTTTCTCAGGCTACAACCTGAGAGAAGCTCCAACTCCCCAATTCTCTGGCTACAACTTGAAGGAGGCTACAACCCGCTATGTTCTCCGACTACAACTGGAAGGTGGCTACAACCACTTGTCCTTGCCCCGTCCAACCGCCCTGAAATATAAGTGCCAAATGTAGAAATTGAATATGTCACTGAGAAACCTTTCATTGTATACTCATCAACCAATATGATCTAATCACATATACCTCAAATGTAGAAACTAAATATGTCACTGAGAAACTTGTCACTATATACTCATAAACCAATATGATCTGATCATGTATACCTCAAACACTATACCACAAGTTTGTACCTCAAACCATGTGCTAGAACCTCACTGTTATACAACCTCTATCTGAACCAATAACTTCAACAACATACCTCAACTAAAAGCCCTCAAACATGAACCAATACTAAACTTCAGTAGATCTTCCTCAGATCAACTCTACAACAAGCCATAAAGTCCCAAGAGGGAATCCAACATATTTACAAGGCAAACCCTTAACTTGATTCATAAATTCAACACTACACATATGAGACCCATACCTTTTTTTATTCTTGTATCATTCTATTGCCACAGTTTTGTTTCTGCGAATCCACTGCCGTGATTTTTCTGTCGCACTTTTTCTGCTGCAATTTTCCTACCGTAGTTTTCCTACTATGATTTTTCTGCTACACTTTTTCTGCCGCACTTTTCCTTCCACACTTTTTCTACCACACTTTTCTTGCCACACTTTTTCTACCAAACTTTTTCTATTGCAGTTTTCCTGCCCACTTTTTCTGTTGGAATTTTTCTACCGCACTGTTTTTGCCACACTTTTTCTGTCGTAATTTTTCTACTGCAATTTTTCTCTATCAATAATACCTGCCCAAATAACCTTTGAAAAAAATAGATATTCAATTATATTCAAGTGTGATTTGAATGAGAGACCCTCGCTTCTTATTTATACTTATATGTAGCTTCCTCAAGGGGTTACCTTCTAACCATCTTAACCCGCTTTCCTTATTTTAGGGCTAACCCACTTCTAACCACTTGTCCACTTAGTGATTTCTCCATTAACTTTATTATTTAAATAATCTCTTTTGTATCCATTTTGACTTATAGTACACTCATCACTTCATTTTATTATTTACCTTCTAAAATCTCTTAAACCACTTTCCTTATTTTAGGGCTAACCCACTTCTAACCACTTGTACACTTAGTAATTTCCCTATTAACTTTATTATTTAAATAATTTCTTTTGTATCCACTTTGAATTATAGTACACTCATCACTTCACTTTATTATTTAAATAATTTCTTCTTTGCAACCACTTTGACTACTTTGACCTTTTGGGGCTTCTAGATGACTCATGAGGGTTCTCCAACTTCACATGGCCATAACTCTCTAACCGTGAGGAGTTATGTGGCATTCCAAATACCACCGGAAATGGCATGACATGTAATACCCATATAGAATAGTATTACCTACAAATATATCAAAACTCATACCATTATCCATCAAACAAACGTGGGTCTATTTCCCAAAAAGTTGTGCTACTGGAATTCGCTACCGGACTTTATTCAAGGGTTGAAATCAATGAAAACCAACCCAATTAATCAAATATATAAACAATGGTTTGACCTCTTAGAGTATTTTTCATGTTCTAAAGCTTATGATTATTTTATCTGTCGATAAAAAACCATTTTCTGTAGTTTTCATATGACAATAACTTTCCATCTTTATCCCAGGATGAAGGTAACCCCATTTTCACAAAATTCTCAAATTTGTTGGAAACATATTCCACATTCCTTTTCAGTTCTATGCATTCATTATGAGCTTGTTGTATTAGATTCCTCTTTGTGAAGATTATTTCGATTTCCATCACCAATGTTGTTTTGTCATTAACACCTTTCCTCAACAATGTTTCTCTAGAATTGTAATTCATGAACTTTATGATCTGAGAGGCTACTTGTGGTCTTGTTCCCAATTCATGAAACGATTTCTGTATCACTTCATGTTCTTCATCTACCAACAACATTTCATCATCTATGATTTTTAAGTAATCCCAAATCTTGGCTACTTCACTGATAATTTCATTCCAGATGAGATGCTTGGCTCCTAACAAATATGGTTTACCTGGAAATTTAGGCTTCATATGTTCCATATCAGTTAACATTTTAGCCTTCAACTTCTGATATTCTGAAATAACTTTGTCTTTATCTTTTATTTCTTCTTTCTTCTCTAAGATTTTTTTCTTTAGGCTTTCAATTTCAACACCTTCTAGGTTTATATATGTTATTTCACTTGATAGTCTAGTTGTTGAATATGATGTTTCTACTACTTGAAAATAAGAAGATCCTCCTTTTAAAATTTCAATATGTTTTTCATACATTTCCATATTCTTTCCCATATCTACCATTTTCTTCATAAGATAATCTTTATCTGTCTAGATTTCTTAGAGTTCTAGAGTTTGTGCATGGTCAATTCCAATATTTTGTGATTTTGTTTCAAAAATTAATTTCTTTTTCTTTTGCGTCCATCAGTGCTTGTATGGATGCATCATCTTTTGGATTGGATCTAATTTCTATTATCCATTTTTCTATCTCCTCCACTCTTATCTGTCTAGTCCTAGTAGCCAACTTTTCATTATTTAACTGAGTTTTGAGCTTATCATTGATGCCTTGAAGTTTTTTTATTCCAAGATTAGCTATCATAGCATATATGTTTATCATCTCTACGGTTTGTTTGTGCAAGTGAAATTTATCCAAAGAATGTACATTATTTAAATCAATAGATATGTTTATTATTTTTTTGTGATCCTTTGGATCCATGACTTCTACATTCAGCCTCCCTTTCTCATAATATACAACTGAGATCATTCTAGTCTGATATGCATAATGGTCATATACTTTTTGAACCATTCCCCTTTTTGTACTTCCGCCTACCTTTCTAGTTTCCATGAATTGATAAAATTGGTCTAATTGCTTTGATTGATCACTAGTTCCTGACTCTGATTCACTTTCAACTGCCACACCTTTGAGATTTTTTGAATATATCACCTCTATATTCGCAAGAGGGCCCTTTTTCTTTGGCATTATTTCTTCAAGCAACTATGTTTCTTCTTCCTCTTCAATTTATTCTACTTTTTTTATTTTTGGCTGATCCTTCTTCCCCTATCTCTAAATTCTTCAAGGAAGACTCTGAATTTTTCCTTTTGTATGTATTTTCAAACTATTATGGAGTTTGTGTGATTAGGGACTTGTTTGAATGATCATATGTTTTACCATGGATCTATAGATTGTTCAGAACATCTTTCCAACTGTCCTAATTTGCTAATATCTCCAGTTTCTCTTTTTGTCGATGTTGATAAGGACTTTTCCCATGTGAAATTATTTTTGATGAAATTATGCCATGAGGTTCATAATTCCATGGTTCTCCCTGTTGTAATCCTAGAGCTAAAATCATTTGTTTCGTCACCTACAGTGATGACCTGGTATTCATAATGAAAGGACCTACTTCCTTATTCAATTTAAAAGTCACCGTATACTTATTTGACACAAAGTGAATTTCATCATAGTTCAATCTTTGTCTAACATATTCAAGAGAAAAAAATATGGGATTCATAAAAACATGCAAGTGAAAGGGAGCAGGTTGACAACCATAAAACCTGATTTTAGTGTAATGTTCAAAAACATACCACTCTCCCACTCTTTTTTCTGGGCTTAACTGTAACAATTTTTTGCACTTAGGAAAGCTTCTAGGAGGAACCTGATTGTGTATGATTTGGTAAGCTTTAAACATAAACTGATCCACATACTGTGAAAATTCAACATTCAAAGGTTTGTTCATAATCACAGAAGTCCAATGAGTAATTGAGGTTGGATTTTCAAGATCGTCTTAAAGTTTTATCCCTAGATGCATAAAATGAAAGACTTGTGTGAAGAAAAAAGGTGAACTAGGTACAGCTGGTATTTAAAATTTCTAAAAGACTCAAATTCAAAAATTTGGTAGTGAATTCAAGTTTCTATGAACTGGGCATAATTGTATTTAGTGATGGGTTTGGTCGTGATAGGGAATATTTAGACCATTACCCCTAACAAATTCATCAACTTTCAAATCATCCTTTTTCCCCAATATCATAGAAATCATGAAAATAATTTTCCGAGAAGTCTCAAGAAAGATACTTGTTTGAATGACAACATTATCACTAGACACATCAAGATTTGTATAGAGGTATGACTATAACAGAGAAACCCTATATTTTGAATCCATATCTCTGAAATATTTGGCGGCTACTAGTTTGTTTAGTGGTTCTCTATCGAAATTAAGTGGCCATCTCATCATTTCACTAATAGTCTAAGAATTTAATTCAATGAGAACAAACTCAACTTTGGAAATTATATCTCTTTTGGATTGAATATAATTCTCTACGAACCACACTACGAATTCTAGAAAATGGTAAACTTGAGGTACTATGAATTTGGCAAGGTTCGATTCCCATGCGTAATGGTGGTCAACTAAATCCTGAAAGCCTTGGTTTTCCTGTTTGTTTTACACAGAGGAATCAAATGACAAGACAAGATCGAAAACATCCTTATCTCTGTCGAAAAAATCTTCTTCTATGGGATTTGCATTTTTCTTACTTTATGTAGATTGGGATGTTTGTATTTTGATAATGATAATAGAAAGAATAGGAAATATTTAAAGTTAACCATGAAAGAAGATAATTGAGATAGGTATCGGGTTGGAGTGATGATGGTGAATCTTCACAAAAACTCTTAATTGGGTGCTCAAATTATTCACAAACTCAAATAAACTAAATATTTTACCTTTTCCCTTTTTACACCCGAGATGCTTACGTGTCATTTTATAATTAGCGGAGGATTAATTAAAATTAATAATAAATTAAAATTTTACCTTTTCTATCAGCTGATGTGATGCTGGACACGTGTTGGCTCCATGTCTATTGCAGGGGGTTAGGTCTGGTTAGGATGACCTCTGATCTAAAAATGAAGAAGATTTGTATTCTTGAAATTATTTGCAAGATTTAATTCATATGTTAAAATGCAAATGGATCAATTTTGCAACACAACTTTTATAGAAATTACTCATTCAAGATGCATATAAACAACAACAATAAACACTGAACAGAAAAAACATAACACAACAAATGATAAAGGAGTTCACCCCTCTCTTGGGCTACATCTCCTGGTCCAGCTTCCAATGGATCTTTTGTATTATTTGCTCAAAGTGCTCAAATATGTGCTTTACAATGATCAAAATGCCAAATAGATGGCTCCAATGGCTCCAGAACGTCCAAAAACCCCTAGCTGGGCTTTTTTGGCACCTCATTTGGCTAAAAATTGAAGAAGATAGGCTTCCTGGAAGTTCCCCTTCAAACTTGTTGTCTCTGGATCACCAAAATGCACCCTTGTTGCCTCAACCTAGCCCCCACGCGTTTTTATGCATTAAAACCCAGCATCAGGTGCAACCGCACAAACCATGGAAACTGTAGGACGGTTATGGGCACGCCTAGCCCCTAACCGCCAAGGCTGTGGTCGTGTGATCCATGTGACCACGTGTTTAAAGAAAAAGGGCCAAGACTTTAAGAGCAAGTGTGGTTGTGACAAGTGGCGGGCGTTGGTTTGTATAACCATTTGAACCGAATTCCAAATTCAAATCATGCACGCATACGGTATAACATATGGTCATATGGCAACGATATATGCGACCGGGGGCTGGGGCTAAGCCCTAGCCCGAAACCCCACACCAACCACCCAAAAACTCAAACTTAAATTTATATTAAAACATATATATAATAAGGAATACGGTGGGGAACATTGGCAGCGCAGACTTTGCAAAGGCTATACATGTGGGTGGAGGTCACGGGGTCGAATCCGGTGGACTCCAAATAAATTTTATACTAGCGACCAATAACAGGGTGCCACATGGAATCCCATGACTGGGCCACATGGCACCGTACAACCAACCAAAAACTACCATGTATCGCAATATCATTCATCCACATCTACCAACTTTTCGCCACTCAGCCCTGCCACATGTCGTACGGACTGCCATGTCAGCATCTGTATGGACTATACGGACTGTACAGTCAGCATCCTTTTTTTTGCTTGTTTGTCGTTTTGAACAGAACGTGATATCTCTCTCTCCCGACATCCATTTGAACCCAAATGATTTGCTTTGGGTTCGTAACAATGAGGCCTACGCTCCCATTCGATTTGAAGTGACTCCGAGCACTTTGAATTTTTGAGCAAAATTTGATCCCCTGGATCACACCTCCCCATTGGAAAGCTTTTGGACCTCCAAAAGACTATTTTCAACTATCTGAAGATGAGGGTATATCTCCCTCACCTTTCCGACCTCAATCCACTTGGCTTTTCTTAGATTTGTACCTTTAAGACCAACTCGAAGATACTCCACATTTCCTCGTTTTGAAGTTCTCATTCTCCTGTCAAGGATTGTGTCTTCATGTAGTTTTGTAAGATATTCTGGGGAAAAATCATCTATAGAAGGAATTTGAACATGCTCTCCTTGATCATCAATCAAAGGAGGCTCATACAATTTCAAATTCTCAACATTAACAACTGCATACATTTGCATATAAGGAGGCAAATCTCAACGGAAGGTATTGTTACCAATGTTGTCGATAATCTTGAAAGGACCATATCGAATTGGTTTCAATTTTTTACCTTCTCCTTTAAGCCTGTCCTTACTAATGTAAAGCCAAACTTCATCTCCAACTTGGAAACTGTGATCAACACAATGCTTGTCATGTCTCATTTTGTACTTGGCTTGACTCTTTTCCAACTGCTCTTGTACCATTTGGTGTATCAACTGAATTTGTTCAATGAAATTTTCTGCCCTATCAATGTCATATTGACCATCAATAGAAATACCCTTCCCAAAGATAAAATCTAAAGGAGATTTGGGCAAATAGCCAAAACATGCTTCAAATGGCGACGTTTGAG
>JZKD02S0910883.1:115117-127634 GCA_000966675.3 Picea glauca
CCGTCACTCCCACTACTCCCTCCGCCCCATTAAAAATCCAAAAATTGACCAGGGTTGAAATGGATGAATGCCAACTCAAAGGCCTTTGTTATAATTGTGATGAAAAATATTTCCCATGCCACAAGTGTAAGGAACAAAAGCTTTTTATGGCCATCTCTGAGGACATTTTAGAAGAGGATGTTGAAACTCCCCTTGTGTCTAAGTCACCTGAAATCACTGACATAACCCCCCCTCAGACCCTCTCGAAGTAGAACCCGTCATTTCCCTCAATGCTCTCACTGGTTTTTCCACTCCCCAAACCCTCAAGTTAATTGGTTACATCAAGCATCAGAAGGTCATCATTATGGTTGATAGTGGAAGCACCCATAATTTTATTCATCGCCGCATTGCCCAAGAAACTTATTGCTACATCCATGCTGTCAACAATTTCGAAATCATGATTGCCAATGGTGGTTCCATGAAATGTGGAGGGTGTTGTGAAAATGTGTGTCTCCAAATCAGTGACTACCACCTAAAGTCCCATATGTTTGCTATCAACATGGCTGGTTGTGACATTGTATTGGGTGCAGACTGGCTAAGAACTTTGGGTCCCATTCTCATGGATTTTAAGGCATTAACCATGCAATTCGAACAGGAAGGCCACCAATATAAATTCCAAGGCATCACTAATGGTTCACCTGAGGCCATTAGTTCCCATCGCATGGAAAATATGCTCAAAAAAGGTCATTCTGGTGTCATTACCCAACTCCATGCCATTCAAGCAACAGAAACACCCTCGATGCCGCAAGACCTCCAAGATCTCCTTTCTAAACATCAAATGGTATTTTCCACTCTGCAAGGCCTCCCTCCTTCCTGCGATTTTCATGATCATTCCATTCCCCTTGTACCTGGAAGCCTTCCTCCCAATATCCGTCCATATTGCCACCCCTTCTCACAAAAAAATGAAATTGAGAAAATGGTCCAGGAACTCCTTAATGCAGGACTTATTCGCCCTAGTACTAGCCCTTACTCTTCTCCTGTAGTCATGGTCCTAAAGAAAGAAGGTTCTTGGAGAATGTGTCATGACTTCCGTGCCCTCAACAAACTGACCATTAAAGACAAATTTCCCATTCCTGTCATTGATGACCTCCTGGATGAATTGAGTGGCACCCAATTATTTACTAAACTTGATCTTCACTCGGGCTATCACCAAATACGTATGAAAGAGGTAGACATTCCCAAGATGGACTTTCACACTCATGAGGGCCACTATGAGTTTTTGGTCATGCCCTTTGGCTTGTGTAATGCCCCCTCCACCTTCCAAAGCCTCATGAATCATGTCTTCCGTCCCTTTCTCCATCATTTTGTATTAGTTTTCTTTGTTGATATCCTCATCTATAGAAAAACCTGGACTGACCATATTACTCATGTGGATCAAGTTCTCCATCTCCTCTCCCAGCACCAACTTTTCCCGAAACAGTCTAAATGTGCTTTTGGTGCCTTAGAAGTAGAATACTTGGGTCATCTGGTTGGCAAGGATGGCGTCAGGGTGGATCCAAAAAATATTGAAGCTATGCAAGATTGGTCGCACCCAAAGACTCTTAAAATCTTGCGTGGATTTCTGGGCTTAACATGGTATTATCGCAAGTTTGTTAAGAACTACGAAAAGATTGCATCACCTCTCACTGATCTCCTCAAAAAGAACTCTTTCACTTGGACTCCAGCTGCTGCTCAAGATTTTCAAACCTTGAAGACGACCATGTGCACCACTTCGGTTCTGGCCCTTCCTAATTTCACAAATACTTTTGTGTTGGAACGTGATGCCTCAGGGAAAGGAATCGGCGCTGTCCTTATGCAAGAGGGTCAACCTTTGGCCTTCACCAACAAGTAACTGTCTGAAAGGAATATGGGCAAACCCATTTATGAAAAGGAAATGTTGGCTATTCTGCATGCCATTAAGTTGTGGCATGCCTATCTCTTGGGGCAATGCTTCCAAATTAAGACCGACCATCAAAGCTTCAAGTACTTTCTGGAACAACGCATTTCCTCCCAGGAGCAACAAAAATGGGTGACTAAGCTCTTTGGTTATGATTATGAGATCATTTACAAGAAGGTCAAAGACAATGTAGTGGCAGATGCACTGTCCCAAAAATATGAAGAAGAAGGATCCCTTTTTTCTCTTTCCTTCATTGTCCCTGATTGGCTCCAAGCTGTGCGCAAGGAATGGCTTCAAGATCCCAAAAGTTCGCATCTGATCCAGCAATTGCAGACCAAGGCTCCAACTCCCCTAGGGTACTCTTGGCTCTAAGATGAGCTTCGATACAAAGGTCGTTTGTATTTAAGTAAACAATCAAAGCTTAAATCAATGTTACTTTCTGAGCTTCATGCTACACTCATAGCGGGGCACTCAGGGTTCACCAAAACATATGACAGAGTCAAACGTTCTTTTTTCTGGGATGGTATGAAACAGGACATCTGTAATTTTGTAGCTGAATGTGAGTTGTGTAAATGCAACAAGGGAGAAACAATCAAATCTTCGGGCACACTGCAACCGCTTCCAATTCCACCAGCTATTTGGAAAGATATCTCTATGGAATTTATTACCGGCTTACCCAAATCAGGGAATAAATCAGTCATAATGGTGGTTGTGGATCGTCTTTCCAAGTATTCTCATTTGTGTGCTCTTCAACACCCATTTACTGCATCCATGGTGGCTCAACGTTTCATGGACCAGGTCTTCAAGCTTCATGGCATGCTGCACTCTATTGTTTTTTATCATGACCCAACTTTCACAAGAAATTTTTGGCAAGAACTGTTTAAGTTCCAGGGCACCCAATTGCATCTCAGCATAGCTTATCATCCCCAAACTAATGGTCAAACGAAATTTGTCAACAAGTGTTTGGAAACATATCTGAGGTGTTTTTCTTATGAAAAATAACATCAGTGGGCTCAATGGCTACCCCTAGCCGAATGGTGGTACAACACTTCCTACCATACAGTTACTCGCATGACTCCTTTTGAAGCGGTATATGGATAGAAGCCACCTTCAGTTCTCTCATACTTACCGGGTACCTCGAAGGTCTAGGTGATTGACCAAACACTTACAGTTCGAGAGGATATTCTTTGTATCCTTAAAGAGAACTTGGTAATGGCACAAAATTGTATGAAGCAACAAGCAGATCAAGATTGCTCTGAATGTCAATTTGCAGAAGGGGATCAGGTGTTTCTGCGACTGTAACAATACAAGCAAACTTCCCTCAAGGCCGAGCATTGTCAGAAGCTAGCACCCAAATTTTATGGTCCTTATACAGTTCTCAAGTGTGTGGGACAAGTCGCATATCAGTTAGCTCTACCTAGTCAGTCGAAGCTACATCCAGTTTTCCATGTTTCATGCTTAAAGAAGGTGATTGGAACGAGGTGCCAAATTAAAACCAACCTTCCCAAGTTAGCTGAAAAAGGATCCATTTGGCTACAGCCAGAAGCAGTTTTGGACCAGCGTGAGCATTGCCTACGTCAGACAACCATCAAGGAAGTGCTAGTCCAGTGGAAAGATACGAATCCAACAGATGCCACTTGGGAACTAGCTACCATTCTACAGCAGTTTCCTCATCTCAAGCCTTGAGGACAACGTTGTTTTTAAGGGGGTGGACATGTTAGGGTCCTAAACCGCACATAGGTAGATTAATATATTCAGATGTAATAAAGGTCAATATTAATAAGGCCTTTCAATAAAATAGAATAAGGTGGATGTAAGAAGACTTAATAAAATCTTTCGCTTCTAGAAGGATGTTCCTCTAGATGCTTCTCTTGATAGACATATTTAGTATAAATAAGGGTCGAGGGTATGAAAACCCTAGCTTGGAGATTATTGTAACAGAGCACTGCTTGATTGGAGGTTTCCCCCTCGAAGAGGCCTATGAACATTGCTTTCTAAATCAAAGTGTTATTTCTGTTGTTGTTCTTATATCATTTATGTGTTATTGTGGAGATTATGATGGATATATTACTGTTATTCTATCATTTCTATCATTTTATTTCTGTTTTGCATGTTTATTATATCTGGTATCTTGCAAGAGCATTCATATTTCTCATTCAGGAATGAATCTGAGATTAGAAGGGAGTTAATCCCCAATGATATGATCCATTGAAGAAGAATCTGTGAAGACTATGAAGTATCTATCCATGTTCTTCATTGGAAGTAGAATCCATTCAAAATGAATATTTGAGTATCATTGGTTGTCCATGTACATTCCTATGACAAAAGGAAGAAGTTGGAATCTTTAGGAAGGAATGGCATGGAGTCTCCAGAAGACTCTATGGACCCCAAAGTTGAAGAACATGAATATTCCAAGGAAGAAATAAAATCCATAACAACCAATTGAACTAGTTATTATACCGAAAATCATAGGACTACCATCATAGTTTGAACCCACTAGAAGTTGTCAAGCAAAAGGAATAGAAGGAGGTTGTGATGAAGAACAATGTATGTGAGAAATTGTGAAAAATAATTATGAATGGAAGCATTGATATATACAAGAGGGTTCTTCGAGAAGGAGGAAGAATACTACAATGACATCTTGTTCCAGTAACCAAATATACCTCTACCTGAGCCATTATATCTCTTGCAGTATCCATGGGTTGGAGTTTACATCAAATGGATGTAAAGACTGTTCTTGTCAACAAAGTAATTGAAGAAGAAGCATATATAGAGAAACCTCAATGTTTTGAGGTATACCAGAAAGAGACCCATGTATTCAGATGGAAGAATACCTTGTATGGATTCAAGCAACTTGGTGTAGATCCTCTCATGTACAACAGAAGCATGGTGAAAAATTCCTATGACAGAGGAAGTGTATCGAACTAGTTCTTCATAAGTCTAGGATAATGGTTTTCAAATCCATGGAAAACTCCCATGATGACAGACATGAAGAATTTGAAAGACTTTGATCCAGTAGACCCATCCTTGTATCTAAAATTGAATGGCTCATTGATGAATTGAAAATAGTTCTAGGTAGAACCTAGCCATGAGAATCGAATAATTTCAAAGAATGCCTTGAAATGTCTTCATGGGGTGTTTGAGTTATGATATACAATTGCATGGATTTATCAATTCAGATTGGGTGGGGATTGCAGATAATAGAAAAACTGCTTCTTGAATATGTTTCAGTTTGAGATTTTCCATGTTATCATAGGCTAGAAGGAAACATAGGTTTTTTTCACTGAACATTGTAAAAGAAAAAAATATTGCATCTTTTGATGCTTGTACAGAAGCAGTGTGGCTCCACAAGATGGTTTCTAGACTGTTTGATCAGGTGTTGGATTCGATCATGATATATTGTGATAACTAGAGCTGTGTGAATCTCTCAGAGAAACCAGTGTTCGATGAAAGTTCGAATCACATTGAGATCAAGCAGTATTTTTCTCTGTGATAAAATCCAAAGGAGAGAAGTGGTTCTCTAGTGTATCTCTATTGATGAGCAGATAACTGATATTTTTGTAAATCCTATATCTAAGATGAAAAGTTTGCATACTTAAGAGACAAGTTGGACTCGTGGAGATGACTTCCTTATTGGAAAAGGAATCGATTACTCCCAGGTTGGGAGGGAGAACTGATATGTTATTGATATATGGATAGTCATTTTCCATTTTGGAAAAATGTTCCAACTTGGGAAGTCACTTTCCAGTCTGGAAAATGGTCCAAGTTTTATGATGGACAGTCATTTTCTAGTTCAGAAAATGGTCCAGAACAGACAATTGTTTTTGTGAAGAAAATGGTCTGATAGATTGTTGATGTACCATAGACAACGATTCCCCTTGTGGCCAATGTGAGGGAATGGTATAGAAAAATCATTCTCCTTGGAATTCACTCTGCGAAGTGGTCAAGAAGAATGGTCTGCATCTCCGGGAAGTCATTTTTTTGAATTTCACAGTTGTGAGTAGTTTCAAAGAATGTCCCTCCTCTCTAGGAAGTCATTATTTTGAAGTTCACAATTGTGAGAAGTTTCGAAGAATGGTCCTATATAGGAGGTTGGTGTAGGAATTGGTTCAACCGATCATTCCCTAGGGAAGACTCATTCTCTTCAAGTTGCACTGTGATTAGTGTCTAAAGAATGGCCCAGGTTCAACAATCAGGGACAGTCATTCCCTAGGGAACACTTATTCTCTCTAGGTTTCACTATGAATCGTGCTGGAAGAATGACTCAGTTAGGTTGAATTTTCCAAGTTCAGAAATCAAGGACAATTATTCTTCTATACTTGGGAAGAATAGTCCAAATAGACCATGGATGATTTTTAACTTTCTGAGGGAAGATGCTCTTCCAGACATCACATGTGTGAGTGGAATAATGGCATATATGACTCAGTTTGTATCATGACATTGTTTATGCAGGTTGATATCCAATGATATGATTGTTGTGGAGATTGTATGTCTCTACACAATAGTTGTATGCTACTGTAGTGGATGTGATCCACTGGTAGTGATTGTGTGTCACTAGTTAGTAGCAATGTGCTACTAGGAGTAGTTGTGTACCACTAGATATTATTTGTATACTACAATGAATAGACACAATTGTGTTCTATTGGATGGCATTGTTCTGATTGTCATGGAGACTATCTAGTTCGATAGTACTAATGATGGTGCTCATGATTTGATCATGAGATAGCTTGTGTGGCTATGATGATGCGACCAGTTGAATGGTATGTTTGTGCTCAATACTGTTGTATTTAATACCTCCCTAGTTAGGAGGGACTGTTGATATTATGGTAGTTGCGAGAGGTATTAACCTCTACGTGTAAACTTTGACGAGTCTATAATATTCCGGGAAGCAAGAGAAATCGTAGAAGGTTGGGAAATAACCTTAGAAGACAATTCAACTCAAGATAATAAATTATATTAAAATATTATCCTCTAGAAGTATAATTAATCCCGATTAGATCGCTCGGAGGACTATAAATAAGAGGGTGCTAGAGCTCATTTGTTACACACGCTATCATAACTGCATAAGGACAAGTGGTGCACATCACTGGAGGAGAGTTGCAATTGCTGCAATGGTGACTTGGTTTTTGGTTATGGTTGGAATTTCTACTTGGTTATGGTTTGGACTTTCTTCTAGGTATGCTAGCTCTGGAGAGAGGTATTCTACCTTGGTTGGCTATTGGTTCTAGGGTTTTCTTCCAAAATTATTCTGCCTGTCAGGGTTAAGCTGCTCGAGGGTGGAATTTGTGCCTATGGTTGGGTGACAATATTGAGATATTATCTACGGTGAAACGAGCACACCTATTATTCTAACACATTGGTATGTAGTTGGCAGGGATGATTTTAGGTGCTAAATTTCGCTCATGGGCTAATTTTCCAAGGTTTTTCCCAAAAAATGATTCGTTGTTCTAAAAATGATTCGCCCACATTTTATAGGATAAAATTATTTTACCTTAAAAATAGCCAAAATGTTATACAAACTATATAAAATAATTAGAAATTTAAATATTTTTACAAAAATATCGCCAAACATTTTATAGTTAGCATATGAAGGATTAGTAATATTTGCCAAGGTTTCTACATTTTAAAATAAATTTACATCCTTAAAATCATCCCTAGTAGCTATGATACTTCCAAGAATCTAATATCCACTACGCTTATACAAGATAACCAACTGTGAAGATGTGCTGCAAAAGGCACATCGAGTCGAGTCGGATGATGATATCCTGTTGACTTCCTTCACGACGAAGAGACTTGAGGAAAATATAGAACATTTGCAACAAATAATAAAAAATCTATCTATATGACTCAATGAAGTATGGTGTACCACATGCACTAGGGAAGGACACACAAAGTATAATTGTCCCATAAATGAGCACACACAAAAACCATAAGTCCACTGAATACAAGCTCAGGAATATTGTAATATATGTGAATTTCTAACTAATCATAGTATACAAGATTTTCCACATAATCTGAAAAAACACGAAATGGTGCCACACATATGAAGCTTTTGATCATTGAACATCAGAATGTCATCTAAACACTCAAAATAAAAACAATATATGAACAGTCTACTACATAGAAACCATTGATCAAGAAGACAAATATGGTCAAAGAGATGATTACTATGGTGGTCGTGGTCGAGGTTAAGTAGGTCGACATGGATTTAGTGGTTGATTTCGAGGTCGTGGATGACCAAATTGTTTTAACTACTGGACAAATGATCACGACAACGCAGATTTCCCCATAAAAGATAGAATTTACCTGAAATTTTGCAACATATGCAGCATTAGATATCACTCTTTAGAAGACTGCTTGATAGTACTCGACAAAATCATACCAAGAAAAAATGTGAATCTACTACATGCAGTATCCAAGGAAGAGGTGAGGAACTCCAAAAACTTAAATATTGTTACAAGGTCAGGTGTGGGACAAGATATGAATTATCTTAAGTTAGTCGATCAAAGATTAATAGAACCAATTGGAATATTGGGAAATTTTGACACTCAAATTATGGGAATACCAACTTCGGTCGACTTCAAGGTGATTGGCCTTGTCGAAGGAATGCCAACATATGCATCTCTTGTCAATTGGCCATGGGGTCGATGAATGAAAGCAACTATCTTCCTAGAAAGAGATAGAATGAAATTGAAAGGAAGTGGGAGAAAAATAATTATTCCCCTAGATCTAAAGGAAGGAAAACCATGGATGGAGTCATGGGATGAAGATAAAGAAGCCAAATGTCTATATAAGATAAAAATATATATATATATATATATTATATAGAAACGATTGTAGAAGGATAAATTTTGAGAGAATCCCCCATGTCGGTCGGACATAATTTTGAATCTTCCTTATACAACTTGCAAATAAAAAATTACAAAGCACATGCGAAAGATTGTTGGTTTATAAAAATTATTCCAAAGAAACATCTTAATACATGCTACTCAATCCAGGTTGTACCAAAAGTATATGAAACAATAACTTGACAAAATCCCACTCTTATTTTGACCGAGAATCAGATAAGAAAACCCGTGTGATACAGTGAACAACATACCCCTTCGAACCATGTCAAAGAGCTAGAAAAATCCATAGGAAATGAAGGACACAGAGCCTAGTAGAAAATTTCGTAGGCCAGGATGCAAGATGGTGTGAAACACATTACCCCTGATTACAAACATGGATGATTGTGTCTACATACTTCGTTGAAAGCTTCAGAGAAAAGACATTATCCAAAGATGCAAATATTCCCACATTCAATGTTGTGAAAGCATATGACAAAAAATAGGATATAAATATGAAAGGGTATGGCCCCATATGTTTCCAAGTACATTAGATGAGATACCAAGAAAATGGTATAAGATTGAAGAATCCTGCGCCCATACTTCAAACTGAGCTGAAATCAAAGAAAATTTTGTGCAAGACTTCAAATTTAATCTAGTAGAGGAACACTTGAAAAATGAAGCACATCAAATAAAAATATTTCTAGAAATTCCTTCAAGAGTTGTGCAGAAAAAAAATAAAAAATATGTTGGTCGATGGAGGATCAACATCGACTTGCAATTTTGTGTTGGTAGAGAACAAGGAATTCTCGACTGCATGGAGGATTGGCATGGAGAATATAAAATGGCCAGGACAGAGCTTCCAATGGAAGAAATACCATCCAGCACTGTAGAATCATGTGAAGACAGTATTAAGTATAGCCATAGAACACAAAGAAGACCAAGAACAACCCGACTTCCCAAAAATATTTACAAAAAATGAAGAAGGAGAATGCCATCTCGACGCAGAAAAACCACCAGAATGGATGGAAACGGAAATCAAAATGAAGGAATTTGACATATCTAATAATGGTTAGCTACAAATGGTATGAATAGGTGACTATTGGCCTCACAAGAAAACAACCAACATAGTCAATCTACTAAAAGAGTATCAATATTTTTTTGCGCGTGGCTACAAGGATTTGAAAGGACTTGTAGAGGAAATGGGTGAAATGAATATTGAACTTATTCCAAGAGAGAAACCAATAAAAAAATGACTGTACAAGTTAGCGCATAAATATAAACTGATCATTCAAAAAGAGATCAAAGGAATTCTACAAGCATGCATTATTTATCATGTCGACAAGGAAGAATGGAAAGTCCCATGGTGGTGCAACCAAATAAATTAAGAATTTGTGTCAATTTCCGAGGACTCGAGAAACAGACTGTGAAAGATCCATTCCCCACCCCTTTTTCTGATTAAATCATAAATGAATTCGTTGGTCATGAATGTTATTCATTTATTGAAAGGTTCTTAGGATATAACCAGGTGCCAATACCAAAAGAAGATCAAGATAAAACAACATTTGTGTTGGAATTTTGATCTTTTTCCCACATAATAATGCCATTTAGATTGAAGAACATGCCAGCAGGTTTTTTGAGAATAGTGATCAAAGAATTTCAAGAGTATATCTATAAAACCATGGATGTAAAATTCAATGACTGGACAATCTATAGTCTATTAAAAAATCACATACAATGGCTTTCACTTATGCTAGAATGTTGCAGACAAATTCATCTATCATTAAACATCAGGAAAGGCATATTTTCCACACCTATTGGAATCCTACTAGGACATGTGGTATGTAAATATGGGGTAAAGGTCGACATGGCTAAGATTAAGATTATCCTTGATATAAAACCACTTGTGAATAAAAAACAGATCAAAATTCTACTGGGTCATACTAGCTATTATAGGAAGTTTATACGCCACTACTTGGACATCACCTTCCCAATGGATGATATTTTACAAAAATATGTTGAATTCAAATGGAGCCAAGACATCCAAGAATGCTTCAGATTTTTAAATAAGAAGTTGGTCAAAGCACCCATTCTCAAATTTCCAGACCGGCCGAGAAAATTTCATGTCCATGTCAATGTGTCCAATGTAGTTGTTGGGTTGGTTTTAGCTTAGCCATACAATGACACAATGGATCAACCAAATGCGTATGAAATTTGGAAACTGAATAAAGTAGAAAGAAACTATTCAACTATGGAAAGGGAAGCCCTATCAAAGATTTTTTCTCTACAAAAGTTTTGTCACTATTTACTTGCAAATCCCTTTACATTTTTTACAGACCATCAACCATTGAAATACTTGGTCAATAAAATAGTTTATCAAGGAAACATTTGTCATTGGTTACTATTATTTCAGGAATTTGAGTTTGACGTAATCATACGACCAAGGGAAAAGAATATTTGACTGATCACCTTTCACAATTAGAAAAATGAGAATATCTGACATGCATCGATGATGACATTCCAGACACACACTTATTTAAATTTGAATTTGCACCTAAATATTTAGAATATATTTCCAATTTCTTAGAGGAAGGAAATGCCCTAAAGGACCTCCCAACAAACAAAAGAAAGTTCTAACCATGAAAGTTGCACCATTCACAATCATTAACGAATACTTATACAAAATGGGAATGGATGATGTTTTAAGAAGATGCATGCCAGAACATGAACAAGAGGATATCATCAATGAATCCCATGCAGAAGCAACCAAAGGACATTTTCAGGCCAACACAACAACCATAGAGGTACTACAAGAAGGCTTGTGGTGGCTGAATTTGTTGGTTGTGGAGCCTGATTATCTTCCTGATTTAGAGGTCTTGTTTTCAGCTGTGTTTATACCCCATGAAGTATTTACACCCCAGAAGTATGTACACTCTTCCATGTGGGGGCGTGCAGAGGGGGGGTACCCCCTTTGTAGGGTCTGGGGGGTCCATCCCCCTGGCTGGGGGGTCTGGGGGCAAGTGGGCCCCCAGTGGGGGTTCAGGGGTGAAGCCCTCGAAGCAAAAATTGCCTTATAAAAGTATATTGTAATTTCATTGTAAATCTGGACCGTTCTTTATAAGGTCGCAAATCTAACAGTAAAGATTATGTTAGGGTTTTTTTCCCTAGAAGGAAACCCTCTTTTATGAGGGAAATGTATCGCGGCTATGGTTGATGGTGAATATTGTATTCTGAGAGAGGAGACTATGAGAGAAAGAAGAGGAAGTTATAGCGGGTTTTGCTATAGGTTGTATCCCTTCATTTGTTGGATAATAATCAAGGAAGGACCTGGAAATTTCTCTGGTGGACGTAGCCCACACTGGGTGAACCACGTAAATATGTGTCTCTCTTGTATTGTGTGTCTTCTATGTTTTGTTTCTTCATTTGTTTTATTTTATTGCTCCACGGTCCTGTTTTTCTAACAACTGGTATCAAAGCATAAGGTAACTCACAGGAAAAAGAGGGTTCTTGGTTCGAGTGGGAGCAATGTCGGAAGATGGAAAGTTTAGGGTCGAGAAATTTAATGGCCAAAACTACTAGTTATGGAAGATGGAGATGGAAGACTATTTATATCATAAGGATCTATTCCTACCATTGAGCGGAGTAGCAAAGAAGCTGGCGGCTATGAAGGACGAAGAATGGGAGATTCTTGATAGAAAGGCTCTAGGAACGATACGGCTGAGCCTGGCAGCGTCGGTGGCTTTCAATATTTTGAAAGAAAAGACAACGAAGGGTTTGA
>JZKD02S0910883.1:130632-150078 GCA_000966675.3 Picea glauca
GTCCAAGAAGGTTCAGAGTCCAGCATATACAACAGCGGTGGAGTTGTTGAGATCAGTCTCCAAGTGGGAGATTGTTGGTTGTGGAGCCTGATTATCTTCCTGATTTAGAGGTCTTGTTTTCAGCTGTGTTTATACCCCATGAAGTATTTACACCCCAAAAGTATATACACTCTTCCATGTGGGGGAGTGAAGAGGGGGGGTACCCCCTTTACAGGGTCCGGGGGGTCCATCCCCCCGACTGGGGGGGCTGGGGGCAAGTGGGCCCCCAGCGGGGGTTCGGGGGCGAAGTCCCCGAAGCAAAAATTTCCTTATAAAAGTATATTGTAATTTCATTGTAAATCTGGACCGTTCTTTATAAGGTCGCAGATCTAACGATAGAGATTATGTTAGGGTTTTTTTCCCTAGAAGGAAACCCTCTTTTATGAGGGAAATGTATCGCGGCTATGGTTGATGGTGAATATTTTATTCTGAGAGAGGAGACTGTGAGAGAAAGAAGAGGAAGTTACAACAGGTTTTGCTGTAGGTTGTATCCCTTCATTTGCTGGATAATAATCAAGGAAGGACCTGGAAATTTCTCTGGTGGACGTAGCCCACACTGGTTGAACCACGTAAATCTGTGTCTCTCTTGTATTGTGTGTCTTCTGTGTTTTTTTTCTGCATTTTTTTTATTTTATTGCTCCGCGGTCCTGTTTTTCTAACAGAATTTGCATAAAGACTGTAGAGATCAAGTAAAAAAATGTGATAGTTTTTAGAGGCTTGGAAAACCTTTGTGGAAAAATGAAATTCCACTAAGTTCAATAAACTCTAATCAAGCTTTCAAAATCTAGGCTATCGACTTCGTCGGGCCATTTCCATAGAGGGAAATAAGAAATGGTGCCAATTTCATCATTACTAGGGTTGAGTATGTGACCAAGTGGGAAGAAGATGAGCCAGTCAAATCATGTACCAAAGAGTTAGAAACTAAATTCATCTACAAGAACATAATTACCAGGTTTGTCTTCCCTTTGACTCTAATCAATGACCAGGGAACTCACTTTGTGAATGAAACAATTAAAGTTCTACTGGAAACAAATTTAATCGACCATAGAAAAATGATAGCCTATCACCTACAAGAAAACAAGGTAGTCGAATATTTTAATAAAACATTTCACAAGGGAATTACAAAGATCCGCATCAGAAATAAAGATGAATGGGATGATAATATTACTACAATCCTCTAGGCGTATAGATCAACATTCAAAATATCGACTGGGAATATTCCATTCAAGCTAGTCTATGGTGATAAATTTGTTATCCCGCTAAAATTTTGGACTAATTCCGATAGGGTCGTAGCTGTAGCAAAATTTGATGAGAGAAAAAACATGAATGACCAACTATACCAACTAAACATGATGGAAGAATAGAGGTTAATAACGATCCATCAACAAGAGGTTCGAAAGTAACAAAAAAAAGCATGGCACAATCGTCACATAAATAAAAAGGATATAAAGAGGGAGACTTGGTCTTACCATATGATAGTCGCATAAAAGGAAAACCTAGAAAATTGGAAATAATATGGATGGGGCCTTATGTGGTGGAATATATTCAATCGACTGGAGCATTCCAACTTAGAAAATTATTGGGGCAACCATTTACAAAATTAATTAATGGTGCCCATTTAAATAAGTATCAGGTATAAAAGAAAAGAACCTTGTTGGAAAAATATAGCAGGGAGTTACCAATAGGAACCAACTCAACTAACTAATCATAATTATAATAAATAAACCTTTCTTAAAATTAATAAACAAAAAATAAGTTTGACGAATTCAGGTATAGAAAACTGAAAATTTAAAGTATTTAAAGAGTAGCCATAACACTAAAGAAAAGAAGCAATAAAGTAAAATGGAAAGAGAAAGAAACCCTTGGTCAAGCCTAAGACAAAGTAGCAGAAGATATTCTCGATGTTCCACACCATCAACCAACTTAAGACAAACACTCATAAGAAGGGAATCAAGCGAAAGGATCATTCAGAGAACAAGCGAACACATTTAAAGTGGGCACACTTCAAGCGAGCGTAGATCAAGTGAAATATGAGCAAAAACCAAGAGAACATGAACAAAATTGGAATGACAAAAGATGACACCATTTAGACTCAGTCAAAATTAGCAAAATGAATGAAAAACCAGGCCATCACCAACATCGACTATGTCAATCGAAGAATAAATATAGCTCAATAATTGTCATCGGTCGGCTCACGTATCAACCATGTATCAACAGAGGAGACCTCATTGGTTAGGTCCAGGACAATTTCGACCGAGAAAACACCGATGTTGATAGGGAACAAGAATTTAATTTCAGATAGGCAAAGGCCTACGAGATAATTAATGACAAAAATGATCATTGTGCATACGGTCACACAATCGTCAATTACACTGATACGTGCAACAATCAACAACAAGATATTGAATTTAATGATCGACATGACATAATCGAACACCAACCGAGCAACAATTTAAACGTCCACTCGCTCGATTCACTCGTACCACCAATATTTATGATGGAAGAGTGCGAAACATGAAAACAACCAGATGCGTTGAACTCGACACTCTCACCACCAAATATAAATTTGGAAGAAGCATATGATTTTTCCTCATTATTATTTTTGCCTCCACAAATAATTATAGAGAAGCGTGTACAGTTGACCAAACCTGTAAATTCACCAACCTTGCCCAAAACTAGTAAGTAGGATCCACAAATGTTGAGGATGAGAGGTCAAGTTGGAAGAATAGTAGAAGGGTCAACATTGAGGTAGGATTTTGACAAAGCGACTGCAACACCATTGCAAATATGGATGCAAAACATCTAGATATCAAAGATGGAGGAAGCATACTAGAGAAAGCACCAGATAAATTTCATAGAATGGGAAATGCAGGAAGGAAAATGGAAAGAAGAAACCAAATTCCTGGAAAAGGCATGGATTCGTCATATCCTTGGTTCCCCGCAAATAGTGGACATGGGTCGATGGAAAGAAGAAGTGATGAAATTCATCATTAGTCAGTATTATCAAGGATACCTCTATTTAGATGAGCTTATAAAAATAACTGGAAGACTCCTCTATTAGATCTTGGGAATCCCAAGGGTAGGGGCCAAGGTACCCAAATCGACCAATGCTAATGATTGGATGCAGTTTTTGACGAGGTCGACGACAGTAAAAAAACATTAGGGGTTGTTGATCAAAAAAATTACTGACCTAAGAGCCCGCTGGACTACCATAATAATTCTTTGTGATTCACACCATTAGGTAGAGAATTTGACGTAAATATGACAATGGTCGAGGTAATAGCTCAAGTTTATCAAAATGCAGAAAGGTTCAATTGGGCATAACACTTAGCCGACAAGCCTAAAACCAATTGCAAGGAAGTTCAAGATTAAGCCTGAGCAATAAATTTTCCTTCATTACTAATATGGATAGAAATTGAACAATATGTTCCTACAGGAGAAGACAAATTCACATCTAAGAAAAATCTGACAATGGAGAAGTACAAAGTCTTCTCCTCAAATCAAATAGGTACGTAAAACTCACTGTCGCCAGAAGAGATATTATGATTGTGGGTTGTAGGCTTGAAAGATAGTGCCCACAGATGGTGAGTCGAGAAAGAACTCTGTCAATCACTTCCATCGCATTTCCATATTCAACTTGACCTCGACTGCATGAAGTTGTGGTGTGGAGTCGCGTCGGTGCCAGAACCAAAAGAACTACATTACCAGCCGACAGTGGAAGAAATATTCACAGATTGGAAAGACAAATCAATCATAATTTAGAAATTCCACTTGAGGCACAACAAAAAGGGATTCCTATAATATTTCCATTGACTTATGGGGATAAAGAAGAAGAAATAGATGCCTCTCTTTACACATTTTTGTTTCTCGAGGACTTACAAGATCTGAAAATCGTCCCTCCAAATCCTTCCCCAGGAAAAATAAAACAACTTACTAAAAATAATAAGGGGAATAAGGTTGTCAAGGAAGAATCACTTGAGATAGAAACATAATATATATGGAGAGAAATATTATAGTCAGAGTTGGGCATCAACTTCAACAACCCCATTATCCAAGAAAAAATGACAAGTATCAACACCAAGATCACTAAGAAGTTGAAGCAAACCCAAAAATACATTGCTATCTTGAAAAAATATACAGTTCATTGGTCGGAATAGTAATGAAGGAGGCATTGCAAAAAGGGAAGGAGAAAAAGAAATAGGTCAAGAGCATGCTCATACAAATTGAAACAAGAGGGGAGAAGAGGAAAAATAAATTAGAAACAAAAACTACTTATGTCAGCTAGACAAAAGTCACAGTGAACACGACAGAATGGGAAATAAGGCCAAAAGAAACACCAAGTAAGAAAAGGACACCTGATGTTGTAATCGACCTCACCGGGGAGTCACCTCCAGCAGAGTTGGTCCATATTGTAGAAGAATTACCAACAAAGAAAATGAAGATGAAATTCATCATCAATGAATCATCCGAAGCAATGGAGTCAGATCATCCAGTCGAGATAGATGATGTACAACAACAGTCGAGTATAAAACCAATGTCACCAAATAATCCATTTGAATCAATACAAGTCAGTGAGACAACCATATCGACACAAAAACATGTAGTCCATCTATTTGAGGCATTGGATCAACATGAAGAAATCCCGTAGACAGTTGAAACACATCAATTCAATATTGACTAGAATGCTAAGGAAGCAGAGCCAAAAAGAGACATCCCAAGCATACAAGCGGAGAATGCTGAAAAGGTGAAGGTTGAAAGGACTTTACCTGATATAGATACCCTAGATGTTGAGAAGATTAACACAGAAGTATCATAGCTCTAGAATAAAAAGGATATGGTGGTGCAAAAAAACCAGCATGAGGAGGAAGAAAAATATGAAACAAGTGAATAGATCATCCCGATGACACAACATACAGTAACAAAAGATGGTCAGACATCCAAATTTGCAGATAAAATAAAGAAAATTAAGTTACACATTATCACCATTAGAACGAATAGAACAATGACTCCATCGGGGTCATCATTCAAAGCCTCATTAAAACCAAGCACAATTTTCGAAAAAAACTTGTTCGACTTACATGGAGCTATTTCAAAAGAATAAGCAAGGATATGGAAGAAGGTGTTGAAAGAAGTAAGTCGGGTCGAAAGACTAAAATAAGAGAAAAATAATATCTGGGAGGGATGTAGAGAAGCATTGAGGATGAATGAAGGGATAGAAAATATATCAAAAGTGCAGACCCCCCTAGAAGGATTTAAAGAACTGATCGAAAAAATGATCAAAACCAACACAAACTACCGACAACAAGTAGAGGAGATGAATAAAGAAAATGAAGAATTCGAAAAAAAACATGACTTAGCCATCAAATAAATCCAAAGAGCTCAGGAATAGATGAACACATCCTTACAAACTGAACAAAATAATATGAATGGCTTCAAGCAGAACATACATAAATTAACCAAAGAAGCTATCACACTAAACTCTGTGGTAAGTGAATGATCGACTCATTTTGCAAACGCATTCAGTAAAATTTGGATACAAAAGGCTGCAATCGACAGTATAGAAAGGACAAGAAACTTGGCTACGGATAACAAATAAAAGAAGCCCTCACCACACACTTGGAAAAATAAATAGCAATAGAAAAACAAATTTCACAACATGAGAAGGAATGGTAGAAGGAGATACAGAGTGGAGCTGGAAACTAACTAGGCATCCAGTCGCCTCAACCAACTCTTATGTAAAATGCAATATATAGAACAACAATTTTATCAAGAGTCAAGAACTTCTCAGACATCAAGTATAGTAGAGAAAGTCGACTTGATTTCCCAGTTGAAAATTATAAATCTTGAAGTGTAGTAGGCGATCGACACATGGTGTGACTTCATTCAACAAAGAAAGCATTCAACCCCTACTATTATTCATACCACCTTCAAGGTTAGAACAAAAACCAAAAATAACAAGGAATTCGATGAAGCTAACTGTGGATATCCAGGCACAACAACATAGTCAGAAATAATACCTTAAGTCAAAAGATCATATAAATATTTTGTCTCCTCTTCTACATGTTTATCTTTCTCTCTTCATATTATACTTCTCAATATTGTAATATTTTAATCAAATATGAAAAAATTATTTTGTATGACCTCCACTTGCTCAGGAAGAGCAAGGAATTGAGGTGGGGGGAGATGTTGTAGGGGCTAGTTGACCCTGTCAACTAGACCCAATTGTCGACTTAGAACCTGTCGATCGACCGATGTAGTTATAAGTAGAATTCGATTAGAGTCTCTGTTAACCGATTGACCTAGGAAGTTAAGTAGTTACAATTTCCTAAAAGAGGTATAAATAGATAATCACATGAAGGCTCAAATGGTTTTATGTGAGAGGTTATATGTAATTTTGTTGTATTTTTCTACCATATAATAAAAGGATTGTTCTTTGGGATATCATTAATTGTGTATGTCTCTACCTATATCTATGTGTATGCATGTATCTCTATGATGTCTATGTAAGGATCTACTGGTAACACTCCCTACTTTTCCCTAGATTACAACAATATTGTATTTTTGACAGAAATCTATCATAGATAGAGGCTTAAATTCTTGAGCGTTATCAGCTATAATTTTCCCAGGGCATCCAAACCTAGCTAAAATATTCTCTTCAAAGAATTTGATTACAACTACATCAGTAGGAAATATGGTGGGAATTTCTTCTACCCATTTTGAAAAGTAACCAGTTGTTGTCAAAATCCATTTGTGTTGAGCACTAGAAGTAGGATGAATTTCACCTATAAAGTCTAAAACCCATTGCTGAAAAGGATTTTCAACTTTTATGGGAACCAATGGTAATGATGGGAGTTTTTGTTTTCCTACAAAAATTTGGCATTCCCTACAAGATCTAACCTTTTCATTCACCTCAAATTTTTTTTTTGTCTAGTAATAGCCCGCTCTTAGTATTTTATATGCAATCGCTCTCCAAGAAAGGTGTCCTCCACAGACACCTTTGTGAAATTCATCTATGATACTTGTGGTTTCATCTTCAACAATACAATTAAGAAAAAATCCCAAAGGGTCTTTCCAATAAATATTTCCATTCATTAAACAATACTTAATTATTTGAAGCTTAAGAGATCTATCCTTTGCTTGAATGAAACCTGATGGACATTCAAGATTTCACAAACATAAGTCAATTTTTTTGTAATAGGGATAAGAATAAAACTTATTATGATTTTTTACCAAGGGCTACTGCAAATCCATCTCCTCATTTCCAATTGAAGGATTTTTTTTTATGTATTGTTATCCCCTACCCCAAGGATAACTAAGGAGATCATGTCTTGAGGCCCACAAGTCCTTGACATGGAGTGTCAAGATCCAGATGACTTGAGCATGGCCCTGGATCGCCCCTCTTTTCTTCAATCTGTCCCATTGATCAACAACAATAATATCCATCCCACCATCCTAGTTTTGAAGTAGCAGTAAGTCTTTATCCATGAGGTAATGAGTCTAGGTATCATGGTATGTGTCACTTTGATTCTTGAAGAACTTGAATATGTTGCATTAAATCCTCCTTCATTTCATAATGTTTTCTTGGAAATTATGCTCTTTTACTTATTCGTACCTAGAAGGGTGACATGATGCCCTAGCAAGTTGATCTCCCTTTAGGATGGGATTCCAGTGGGTGGGTCTGTGAATGTTCATCATGACCATGACCATGTAATGGTATGACCATGGGAATGTAGCGTTATGACACTACCATATATATTGTCACCAAACCAAGGTAGTGGATCTTGGTTGCATAGCTAGGAGAAAGGGGGTGTCATCACGAGGCAACCTTCTCATCTCTGTGAAATGTTTGTGGATAACGTTGTGACCTTTGGTCACCAAGCTAGGACGGTGTCCCTCAACTCTACCCTTGAAGCATAAAAACAAAAGATCAAAAGTAATGAAGCTAAGAATAAAAGGAAATGAATGGGATAGGAAACAATGGCATATATGACAAGGTGCAGCTTGCCCTCTACAAAGGCACCCATAGGTGAGATTTACATTTCCTTGTTATCACTGCATCCCATGCCCAAACATTTACCCAATGCCACCGCATATACTTACATGACATGGATTGGTTCTCACCTGGGAAACACCCCAAACTTAAGTAGGATTATCCCAATAGGACACCTTGAGACCTTATCCAAACTTGAATTGATAAATTACATAACATATTTGAGCATTTGTCTGGGTAAAGGAGGGTTTGATGCAAATATTTGGGTAATTTAATTATCGAATGTGATTTACATGTTATGATCCCTGTGATTTATGAACCCTTGGAGGGCGTACTTGTTGTGGCTGCAAGACCTTGCCCGGTGGACACGTACACATGGGGGAATTATTAGCTCGGATATTCATGGGGATGGAATCCCACAGATGGATGTTGTGACCCCAACAAGGGGTAAGAAGAAATCAAAGATTTTCACAAGGAAAAAAGCAGGATGTTTCCCTTGGAGACACCCTGGAAGGCCTAGAACTAGGGGGATATTTATCTTCCACCTATACGTTGGACTTTAAGAGACCATGATGTCACCATCATGACCTTGAACGTCATCCAGAGCTAGGGTTTTCATTTTGAGGGAAGTTGTGAGCTGGTTGGCACGTGTGGGCATCATCCAACGCCTTTAGAGGCAAAACGGTCTACATCTGGTGCCCAACGTTCCACCTTAGGGGCTCAACGTCATCCTAGAAAAGAATCACATCACCCTTGGAGATGATTTTATATGATAATTAATTTTATTTATGTAAAAAAATTGATTTTGATGTAAATTGGCCAGGTCGACCTTTTATTTGACCTAAAATTAATTAAATGTCAAAGTTTTTTATAAATAGAGATAAAGTACTCTCATTTTTTCATCATTTCATCACACAAAAAGTGTGGTCTGAATTTTTCACCCTATTTGGGAGTTATTGGATGAAATAGGGAGGCACACTTGTCTTAGAGGCTACAATTTGCAACTTGGATCATTTCTTGGTGAAGTTAGTTGGAAATCTAGGGTTTTATTACTTGATTATTCTTGGTGAAGTAAGTAAATCTGCAATTTGCATTTCATTTTGAATGGTTATGGTATATTTTCTTATTCCTGTTAAAGATTATGAAATTGCTTGCTTGTCAAACCCTAGGAGTAAAGGACTTAAGTTACTACTTCTTTGCTCTTCATTTGATAGAATTTACTAAGGTGATTTGACTTAGATAAGCTTGCAAAGCCCTAAGATACTAGCACTTTAGAAGCAATTTTTTAGTTATTGTTGCTATTAATATCTTTCAAAAGTCTAAGGAGGAGGAAGGTGCTAGGGCCTAGAAGTTCCTACTCTTTAGTAGCTCACCCCCTTAAGGTTTGGATCCTAGAAGACTAAAAGTGCTAACTCTTCTACGATCCATTCTTCACTTAGACAAGTATAATCATTGTTGTTACCACTTCCAAGTGAAATTCATCACCTATTGACTCCATTACCCCACAAAGGCACTAGTCCATTTACTTTAGTGAATGATTGACCAAACAAACACTCAAACTCTCTTCCTTGAAGTTATTTCTAACTTCTACTAACTCTAAACTAGAGTAATTCATTAGTTAACTTGTTGTTGTTTCAAATCATTTCTACAACCATACTAATCTATACTAATTTGTTGCATACACCTACATAACTTGAATCTAACTCACTCATAAATTTCTTGTGATAATTGTCAAACAATCTACTTGATGAATTCTAAGTTTACATGACGTTTCTTGCAATTATGAGAATTAATGCTTGTTGTAGTTACAAAATATTTCTCTAGCCATCTAACTGCAACAAATTCTCTGCAAAATTAACATTTAATGCTAGCTAGACATTGCCAAAATTGCTTGTGACAATTGATTATCATTCTGCTTAGTTAAAAATACCCTTTCATTGTCCTTTTAAGCAATTCCAAGGAATATTTTTTGTAGTTGTTACAAAATACTTATATTTTGAAGGTTCGTGGTCTTATGAAGCACTAACATCATTTTTGTACTTGAAAGCTACCATATTTTCTTTGTTGTCTTGGTCTGGGAAGGTACACTCCATATTTACTATTGCTTCATCCCTTAAGGACTTAAAGAACCTTTTGACTTGAGTGACTAGTGAGAGGGGGGTATTCTTACATCCTGCCTTAGTTTTATCAACCCTTTAGGTCACTGGGGGCGTCTCCCTTGGGGTAATCTTGATATACTCCTAAACAAAAAGGGGTTTCCTATTAAGGTGACAGTGATAGGTCACCCCATTGTTACGCCAATCTTGCATCACTTTCCTTGGGATTTTGGAAAGTACAAATTGTGCGATAAATTTTTTGGCACCATTTTCGAGGAACATCGAGTCAATTTTCCTCGAACGACATTTTTTCGGTAAGCCTTTATCCAAAGGATTTAATTCACAAAGATTACCTGACGACTCCACTGAAGTGATTCCCTCTTTTCCCTTTTATGATCCCTAGAAGGATTATCTGGAAACTCCACTAATAAAAAATCCAATCATGGCTTGTCAATGGGACTTGAGTAATTTTTAACCCTTGGATATGAGTGAAATTATGGGTTACCCTCGAAAAATGCCTCTGAGGTATGAAAATTGGCTCCCTAAATTCATTGGTAATGATGGGGTTAGGGAAGAAGATCACATGGATAATTTTTGGGATTTCGTTCACCTCCACCCTATTAGTGATGATACTAAAGATTTTGCAATGAAACATTTCTCTACCACTCTTCATGGAAATGCTAGGAAATGGTATAATGATCTCCTTGATTCTAGCATCACATCTATGATCCAGTTAGAAGAAACCTTTCTTGAGAAATGGGGTATTAAATTAGAACTTATCCACATGATAATACGAAGACTCGAGTACATGAAACAAACTAAGAACGAGACTGTCAAGGAATTCCATACTAGGTTTGAGAGTTTCCTACAACAAATTCCTACAAGCCATCATCCTGAAGACAAGTACCTTTCTCACCTCTATAACAATGCACTCTTAGTGAATTTAGTGTTTCTCCTCAGTAAAAAAGGGCTAAGAACAATCCAAGAATATTATCACATGGCTATACAAATCGAGGAAAATATCTCATTGTTCAAGGGAGAACACCTCTTTACTCCAGAAATTAAAGTTGATGACCCCAAAGATACCCCAGATGCTCTTAGTTTGGAGAGATTAGTTTCCCTTGAAATCATTTTTAGTAAATTACATGAAAGAAGGGAACAAGTCATCGACCAAGAAGAGGTTGAGGAGAGGGATCCTAATGAAGGTTTCCAATCCCATGAGGAAGAGAAATAATTTAATCATTCTTCTACCGAGGATAATGAAGACTTGGTTGAAGAGCAAGAGCCTGAAGATATCAACCATGATGATGAAGTATTAATGTGTGCTCCTCCCTCTGATGAAGCAATCCCAAATCCTTTTCCTCCTCCACAAGAAGAAGAGGATGAGGTTAGTCACTTTCCTTTTTAGGTTTTTGATGATACCTTGTTTTGTGATTTGGAAAGAAAAGAAGTGTTAGAGGATCCCTTTGATACTTTAATCCCTTCATGTTATGATGAAGGAAATGACATGGTTAATAATATTGATGAGTCCATACATGTTGGGAGACGTAAATGGGATGTAATTAGTTATGATGAGGATCCCATTTATGACATTGGGGATTATTTTCAAATGTTTCCTTTACAACTATCGTATCATGTTACTATTAATTATAACATTTGGCAACAAGGAAATGATATAGTTATAGACATCTCCAAGGGTGACCTAGTTTTATATTCTCCTAATTATTTTTGGTCATACCTTGAGGATTTTGATGAGAATTCCTTTGAGCACTTGGATTTATTTTATGAAGAATATTACCAACCACCATTGTGCTCAAATCTTGATAAAGTTGAGGACATTGATTTCCCAAAGCAGGGTACTTGTGACAAGGTTTTCCAGTTCCCTTCAACTAATTTACCTTGCTATGTCACTAAGGGTGTAGTTTGGAAACATGTCCCTTGTCTTGAGTTTTCTCCGGGGAAAATCCTTCTTTTAGAATTCAAGGGTAGGTTGAATACCTTAAGAATAAGTTTTTTATCTCAGTATTTCAGCTTTCCCTTAGAAAATTTCCAATCATCCTCTAGGTTCTTACTAGTCCCTTCCCAGAACTCAGGATGTGATGATGTCCAAGGTAGTGAACCTTCAGACTCCTTGAGTCATTCTTTTGAGCCTTTGATTTTTCACGATCCCTTTCTGAGATGGATTGATTACTTTCCTAGAAGTGTGACTTGGCATAATTTTGTCCCTCCCTCTCTCCTCCATGAGATATATACCTTATTATTTCCGATGATATGATACATGCTCTAACTCATGTTATTTTTGTGCTTAACTTGTCATTGTTTTGGTTTATTATGAAGCACAGAGGCAGGTATTATGGGATATTGATACAATGGTTTCATTGGTTATTTTACTACACCTAGCATTCAACCAACATGTGAGTTGAGGTAGGTAGGCATTTGAATCCATTGTACACACCATCTGCATATCATGTTAGCATAATTGTAGTTTCATTTTCATATTGTATTGTTTCATTATGTATATATGTATGCTCATGACTATATGCTAGATTAGACATGATGTTTTTATATCATATATGAAAATGGGGTGATATCACCACCCCAAGGATTACTAATACATTTTGTTGATATTTAACATGCACAAGTCATACCAGAGATACTAAGGTTCTCATGTGCTCTATGGTGAGCACATGTCTCCGAGTTGGAGACAGATGTTATCCCCTACCCTAGGGATAACTAAGGAGATAATGTCTCGATGCACACAAGTCCTAGGCATGGAGTTTCAAGAATTGAATGACTTGAGCATGGCCTCGGAGGGACCCTAGTTTCTTCAGTGCAACACATTTATCAACAGTAGTAGTATCCATACAACCAGCCTAGTTTTGAAGTAGCAATAAGTATTTCTCCATGAGGTAATGAGTCTGAGTATCATGGTATGTGTCACTCTGATTCTTGAAGCACTTGAATATGTTTCATTGAATTCTCCTTCATTTCATAATATTTTTCTGGGAAATTATGCTCTTTTACTTGTTCATACTTGGAAGGGTGACATGATGCCCTACCAAGTTGATCTCCCTTTAGGATGGGATGCCACTGGGTTGGTCTGTGGAAGATCATCATTTGTTCCCTCCATACTTACCACTTTCCATATTTATTCCTCTCATATCCCCCTACCTTTGTTTGGTCATTGGTATTTTCCACACTAGGAAGGGTTGTACCTTCTCTTGTGGGAAGAAGGGGATAAAGGCCCAGAGGTTAAAAGTATTTGTCAAGAGTTAAAATCCAAAGATAAAACCTTTGGGATTCTTTACCCATGGATTCTCGAGAAAGAAGTAAAAAGATTCTCAGTAAGAAAAGGGAGGAAAGAAGGACATTTCCCTTGGAGACACCCTAGCAGACCTAGAACCAGGGGGATCTTTCTCTTCCACATATATGTTGGCCTTTGAGATCCCATAACGTCACCATCATGACCTTGGACGTCATCTAGAGCTAGGGTTTTCATTTTGAGGGTAGTTGTGAGCTGGTTGTCATGTGTGGGCATCCTCCAGGGCCTTTGGAGGCTAAACGTTCTGCATCTGGAGCCCAACATTCCATCTTAGGGGCTTAATGTCACCCTAGAAGGGAATGACATCACCCTTGGAGATGATTTTAGATGCTAATTAATTTTATTTATGTAAAAATTTGGATTTTGAAGTAAATTGGCTAGGCCGACCTTTTATTTGACCTAAAATTAATTAAAGGTCAAAGTTTTGTATAAATAGAGATAAAGTACTCTCATTTTTGCATCATCACTCATCACACAACAAGTGTGGTCTGAAATTTTCTCCCTATTTGGGAGTTATTGGCTGAAATAGGGAGGCTCTCTTGTCTTGGAAGATAAAATTTACAACTTGGATCATTTGTTGGTGAAGTTACTTGGAAATCTAGGGTTTTATTGCTTGATTATTCTTGGTGAAGTAAGTTAATCTGCAATTTTCATTTAATTTTGAATGGTTATGGCATATATTCTTATTCATGTTAAATATTATGAAAATTATTGCTTGACAAACCCTATGAGTAAAGGACTTAAGTCACTACTTCTTTTCTCTTCATTTGCTATACTTTACTAAGGTGATTTGACTTAGATAAACTTCTAAAGCCCTAAAATACTAGCACTTTAGAATCCATTGTCTAGTTATTGTTGCTCTTAATATATTTCAAAATTCTAAGGAGGAGGAAGGTGATAGGGCCTAGAAGTGCCTACTTTCTAGTAGCTCACCCCCTTAAAGTTTGGACCCCAGAAAACTTAAAGTGCTAACTCTTCTAAGATCCATTCTTCACTTAGACAAGTATAATCATTGTTGTTACTACTTCCAAGTGAAATCCATCACCTATTGACTCCATTACCCCATAAAGGCACTAGTCCATTTGCTTTAGTGAATGATTGACCAAACAAACACTCAAACTCTCTTCCTTGAAGCTCTTGCTAACTTCTATTGACTCTAAACTAGACTAATTCATTAGTTAACTTGATTCTATTGCAAATCCTTGCTACAACCATACTAATCTATATTAATTTTCTGCATACATGTACATAACTTGCATCTAACTCACTCAAAAATTGCTTGTGATAATTGCCAAACAATCTACTTGATGAATGCTAAGTTTACATGATGTTTTCTTGCAATTCTGAGCACTAATACTTGTTGTTGTTACAAAATATTTCTACAGCCATCTAATTGCAGAAAATTATTTCCAAAATTAACATTTAATGCTAGCTAGACATTGCCAAATTGCTTGTGAAAATTGATTATCATTCTTCTTAGTTAAAACTACCCTTTCATTGTCTTTTTAAGCAATTCCAAGACATACTTTTTGAAGTTGTTATAAAATACTTATTGTTGTTGTAAAATTTCATATTTTTGTAATTTTATATCAGCTAGATTATATATCGAAGGTTCATGGTATTATGAAGCACTAACTTCATTTTTGTACTTGAAAGATGCAATATTTTCATTGTTGTCTTGTTCTGGGCAGGTACACTCCATATTTACTATTGCTTCATCCCTTAAAGACCTAAAGAACCTTTTGAATTGAGTGAAAAGTGAGAGGGGGGTATTCTTGCATCCTTGGCTTAGTTTTATCATCCCTTTAGATCACTAGGGACGTCTCCCTTGGGGTAATATTGATATACTCCTAAAAAGAAAGGGGTTTCCTATTATGGTGATAATGATAGGTCAACCCCTTGTTATGCCAATATTGCATCACTTGCCTTGGGCTTTGGGCAAGTACATATTGTGTGATAACATGTCTATAATCTTATTTATTCAAAGGACTCTACAGTTTGATTTCACTAACAGTTTTTCCAAGCCTTGTCTTTTGATCATTTTTGTTGGTTTTATTTCTAGATCATATTCCTGGATATTTTCTATCCATTTCCCTCTCTTTCCATCTATGTTAGGTTGATTTAAAATTTTGTTCATGGTGCTGCTAGAAACATATGCAGTTATTTTGGAGTGAATAACAGAGAATCTAAAAGATTTCAAATCTTTCACCAATGCATAAGCTTGTTTTTCCATCATATTATATTTCAATTCTGAATCTCTCAAACTTAGGCTGAAAAATGCAATTGGTTGTTCATGTTTTTCTTCATTCCTTTTTAAGAGGAAAACAACAATAGTATTATCAGATGCAAAGGAGAAAATAAGAAATTCCTTAGAATAATTTGGGCTTGTCAACACTGGTGCTTCTCCCAGATCTTTCTTTATTTGATCAAATGAGTATCTAGCTTCAGGGGACCACTTAACCTCATTATCCTTTTAAAGAATATCAGTTAAATATTTGATTAACTAAGCAAAATCAAGTATGAATCTTCTCAAAAGTTAATTTTTCCAAGGAATGACTGTGTCTCCTTCTTGTTCCTTGGTAAACCAATAACCTTAATTTCTTCAACACATTGAGGATCAATATTGAATCCAATCTTTGATACAATATGGCCGAGTAACTTTCCTTCCTACATAACAAAATGATACTTTTTAGGATTTAGTGACAAACCATATTTTTTACATTTAATTAAAGTTTTCTTAAGATGTTTTAAATGGTCTTCATCATATTTAGTAAAAATAGTAATATCATCTAAATATATCACAACAAATTTGTCCCTTTCTCCCACAAATGCTATGTTCATTACTTGTTGAAATGTTTATCTAGAATTCATTATCCCAAAGGACATTTTGGCATACATTATTGTGCCCCATGGTGTAGTAAAATAAGTCAACTCTCTATCATTTTCATGCACAACAATTTGGTTATAACCTGAAAACCCATCAATCATTGAAATTCGATTAGAATCAACTACTTTTTGCAAAACATGGTCCATTTTAGGCAAAGGATAATTATCTTTTAATGAATACTTATTGAGGTTTCTAAAATCAACATAGACTCTATTTTCACCATTATTTTTTCTAACACGTACTAAATTTTCAACCCAAGAAGAATATCTCAAAGGAAATATAATTTTCGCAACCAATAGCTTTTTAAGCTCCTTTTCAATGAATGGGAATAGTATAGGATTTACCTGTCTTAATTTCTTCCTGAATGGTTTAGATCCTACCTTCAATGGAATTCTATGCTGAATCATGCTGGTGTCATAGCTCTTCATATCTTCATAAGACCAAGAAAATAATTCAATAAATTCTTTAAATAAATCAATATATGTTATAGCGATATTTGCCTCACCATATGCAATTTTTCTCAAAAGGCCTTTTACATTTTCCTATGCAGACTTGAAGTCCCTTTTTGAAGTTCCCAGAGCTAAAAATAATATTTTTCCACATATACGCTCTCTAACTATTATACAACATGTGTATACGTAGGTTTCACCATTACAACGCGCGTACATTGGGTTTTGTACCCAAAATTAAAACATGATGTCAGATTTCCATGTCACGTCATGATATCCATGATCCTTGAACTTCCATATACTAGAAACATTCCGAATCGGCCCTTCAGTTCCATTTCAAGGCTATAAATAGGTCATATCCAAGCTGTGGAAAAGAGAAGAAGAATTCAACTTTGAGAGCAAAGTTACTCTAGAGAAATTATTCACTTCATATTGAGTCTGCATCCCTTTGTCCTTTTAAGTCTGAAAACATAGTTCAACCCCCAAGATCTTCTTTATTTGATGGAGAACTTCATTGTATCTCTTATATGAGATTTCCTTTGGTGGAGAATTGAAGTGGTAAAGTCCCAGTTGGAAGGGACTTAGTTTCTCGGTTCCGAACCATGCTGACATGGAAGTTTGTCATTCATACACTTCTATTGATTACATTTTAATAGAAATACTCTTTTCTTGTCCAATTAATGTCTTGCAAATATTTTAATTGTTATTCCATGGGAATATTTTTTATGAATATTGATGGAGCACTTTATATATTATCACCATATGCTTGCTTATCTTGGTTGTTGAGGACAAGTTGTAGGTGTATTGCTTTGAGTCAAGTTCTCAACGATGGACTTCATCGAACATATGGACGAGGTAGGCTCTTTATCTTGTCTTGTTAGCATATTTTTTTATATATCATACTTGCGATTAGAGTTGATTTATGCAGTCATTTCTGTCTTTTTTGGTTTACCCCATTCCATAGAGAGATTTTCCTCGTAACAATATACTTGACCTTCTGATAAGTAGGAAACAATTTGGAAAGTTTAATATGTCTTGGTTCTTGATCAATATTGATATTGTGATCTTCTACTTCTTCCTTTTGACGATGAACAATCGTCTTTACAACAATATCATCTTTGTCAAACAACTTCTCCAGAGGCACCAATCCCTTTGGAATTTGATTATTTCTTAGCACCATCATTTTATGATTAACAATCATATCTTGAAATTTAGGATCTGAATTGCTATTTTGATTATTTTGTTCATTGTTTTGGTCATCTTTCTAATCCATATGAGTTGTTGAAAACTCATCAATCATTTCCAAAAAAAACTCATTTGTTGGTCATCCTCAAACACTTGCCAATGTTTGACATTGTCAGGTATTGAAGGTATGCATTTCATTTTAATTTCATATTTAAGATTCGACACTTTAGGAGGTCTGAAAGTACTTGCTTCTACAACTAAAGAACCAACTTGTTTACTTTCTTCTATGGGAATCACATGAATACTAAAAGTAAAAAAAAAATCTCAATTAAGTCCCAAGCATAATTTCTATAGGATATGATCCTAGGATGTTTAGTTTGATAAACTTTCCTTATTTTCTTAAAAATTAATTATGCATTCCCATAGACAATAATATTTACAATTTCCATTTTCTTGTGAACTTCTAAACCTAGCACTAAAGCTTCATATTCACAAATGTTATTCGTTGAATCAGTTTCAAACTGTAATCTAAAAAAAATGGAAATTTTTTTCCATAAAATGAAATTAGAAGAATAACTTCTCCATCACCTTCCCAAGAAAAAGCTCCATCAAAGTACCATTTCCACATTCCCTCTTCTGGATTATTTTCATTCAATGTAATATTTACAATTTCTATACAATTTTCTAGTTTGTCATTTATAGATAAAGTGAAACAACCCAAATATTGATATTTTGAGTGGACAAGATAAATATTAGGGTGTTTAGGATCACTGCAAGTGTAAGCAAGTTTGGTTTGCCTATAATATCTCCTAGTCTCTCCACCAAAGACTGGGATTGTGGCATAAGTCATGTCCATTTGCAATGAGCCACCTAGTTTACTTTCCCAATATCTAGATAAAATCATCCCATAGTTGTCAGGCACATACGCCACAACTATAGCCATCAAAACACTGTTTACATGTATTTGGGCTAAGTGAACTACCAGATCTTTAATCATCCCTAAATATCTATTTTCTTGCATCAAAGGAATACAAGTCATGACATGGTATTGTGATTTGTAATCCTAACTTCTCCATAACTATTTTTGGCATTAGATTGCGAGAAGTTCCTGAATCTAGCATGCAATTGTGTAAAAGATGTTCATGGATTTTTAAAGAGATATCAAATGGGGCTATTGATTCTCCTCTTTCCTCAATGTGAGGACCAAACATTAAAGTATGCCTTTCATATTGCAAGTTTAATGTATTTGGTTGGGTTGTTGAAACATAGCAGTTAATCATGTTCATCACTTGTTTTCTTTAAACTAGATCTTTTGCAATTTCTAACAAAGGGATAGGGATTCTAATCTTATTAAGTTCATGTTCCAGATTAAAATAACTTCTTATTTTTTATGTTTCTTTTGATTCTGTATATGCTTTCTTTATAACATGTGAATTAGATTTTTGTTTGGGGGTTGTGATTTCTTTCCCTTTGTCTTT